>JARQZK010002253.1:0-22500 GCA_030704885.1 Cynegetis impunctata | reverse complement strand
CTAGAAAATTTTTTGACCCGGCCACACGTTGTTGTGGCTCAAAAATGGAAAAGAAAGATTTGTGAAACAAACAAAATACATTTTGTCCACTGCAACAAAAAAAAAACCGGCCAAGTCCGAGTTGGATTCGCGCACCGAGGTAACTAAAAATTTACGGTTTTCGCAATTTTTCGTTTATCTGTGCTATAAGACGTTGCTTCTTACCAAATTTCAAAATTCTGAGTTCACGGGAAGTACCCTGTAGGATTTGATTACCTTGCGAGTTTCGAAAATTTGCGGCATAAACGGCTGTATCTTTGCGGAATTAATTATTGAAAATAAACATAAATAGGCTCTTGCACCGTATATTTTAAACTAAGTTTAATGATGAAGCGAGTTTAATTTGACATTTTCGCTTGTCAAATGTCAAATTAAACTCATTTTATTATTAAACTTAGTTTAAAAAATGATATTTCAATATTTTTTGAATGTATTATATAAATTAAATAACAATGAAAGTCGATTTTACGAATTAAATGACGAAAAATTGCAATAAATGTATTAATAAGTCGATATTACGAATAAAATCCGTGAAAATTTAGCAAAAAAATTCATTGATTGACTGTCGAATTTGAATATCCTATTCCGGCTCATTTTGCTGCAAATTATAAATTAAATTGATAAGATGGGAAGCAGACACAGACGCAGAATCAGCTGAAGCTATCAACGTCGCTTGGTTACCGTGGCACACAGAGCACTTCGACGCATGTTTTGTAGGACTTCGTACATAATCGACCTTGGCGCATGCGCATGTCGTAATGCCTATCTAAAAAACGCTATAATTTTTTATTCTTCGTTAGGAAAAAATTTGGAACAAAACTTCTCTGATGAAATCATATGTATTTCATCGATATCCGTTGGAATTTTTAAAATCGGACCAGATCCCAACTTTTTGTAGTGAGACTTTAGCTTCGCCTCGGGGTAAAAACTCTATATTTGTTTATTCTTCGTTGGGAAAAATTGGGAATTCAAATTCCCTTATGAAATCATATGTGTTTTATCGATATCCGTTGGAATTTTTAAAATCGGGCCAGATCCCAACTTGTTGTCGTGAGACTGTAACCCCTTTAGCTTCGCCTCGGGGTAATAATATACGGTGCAAGAGCCTAATAAAGATTAAAGAGGCTGACTATAAGATTACACAGCTCTAACGAGATCTAGTAAGATCAAAGCTGGTTGCTGTTCTTGAACAGTGGCGATTTAATGGGCTTCAAATATGCATTAACCAAATATCATTCGGCCGATTTCAATCATTCATTTTGATAAATTTTTTGGAATTTATGGACAAAAAATGTCATTAATAAATTGTGTTTCAGGTATTTGGTCCAGAATTATGGCAATTCAGGCTAGAAAATGGCTTCAGAACATCAACAGTGTTCGAGATACTGTTGTATGGCTCAGCTATAATTTCAAACGTACCTGTAGTTACATATAACATATACAAATCATACAGAGATAAGACGGGTCATATGAGACCCCTCAGTGAAGCTATCAGACCTTTGATACCTTTCTTCACATTATTTTTAATACTCTACACATGGATTACCATATCGCCATCTAGGATATTGGAACGGGACCCACGTGTTATATATTTGATACTTGGAACTATATTTTCGAATATTTCAGTGAGTATTCTCATTCCAACGAATATTGGACGTAGAGTTGTATATGATTAGTTCAGAATCTCACATATTAGCCACCATTAGTTTAACAAGATCCACCCTACTACCTTTTATGTCCACGCACTACATTATTTTTATTAAGCCACATAATGAAGGACATGCATATATCTTATATGGAAACCTTAAATTTAAATAAGTAATGTGTATCTTGTTTTTTGTTCACTTTTAAATGAAATAATGTTAACAAAACTTGAATTTACTACGTTTATTATCACAAAAATACTTTGAAAAAATATTACACTGCGATTGCAATTTCGGTCGCTAGACCATCATAGGGCAGATTGAGTTCGTAGTCAACTAGCGTGCAACAACATATATCCTCAATCGAAAGTAGAAAAATCGGAAAAATTCACATCTTTAACATATTTTGGTCCTCTAACAGAAAAAGTTGCTAATGTCATGCCTAAATGTAATATTGAAATTGCTTTCAAACCTAATAGAGTAAGAGCCAGCGACGATCAGACCTTCGTTATTTTATAAAACCTGAAACTTTCTCTGAGTATTTGCCTAACATAGGTTAAAACAATCCCGGACTATGAAGTTCGGATAACGATTGCTTTGGATGGTAACAGGTAGCAAAGTTGTAAAAAATTGCACCTTAGTTTCGTTAAAGTATAAAGCTCAGTTTTTATATATTTCATTTGGACTAATATCAGAAGTCACGTCGTCCGTTGCAACTTGCAACCCCCTGTCAGACAACCTTAAATTATATTGAATTGTAATTAAACTTACGTTATATTATAAAGGCTGAATTTTTCGTATGTTACTTAAGGAACTACCGAGAGATGTTTTCCCAGTGGTCAGACAGTTTCGTTGGTTCTTACACCTTGTCAGACACATGAAGGTCTACCGTAGTTGCGAGAGCGAAGTATATACATGCAAGCGGGCGCGAGTGAAATAGTGCGTTCGATCTATTGCGATCTGTCACTGAGCATCATATGTCGTTTTTTCTTATTTGTGTAGTTATTAAAAAGATCTGATTCAGTTTTAATAAATTGTTATCATGGGAGACGTATTAATTTGTGTTGTGTGTGGAAAAAGTGATGGCAAAATGATATTGTTTTCTGAACAATCATTGAAAAAATGTCAAGCTGTTTTGAATGCTAGAAAAAAAAATCCTCAAATATAAAGACATTATTTTGCCTGATGAATATACAGACGATGGCTGTCACAGGGAATGCTATAAAGTATTCACAGGACTTCCGGACAGATATTTTATTTCAGTTCTGGACCTAATAGTGAGAAAAAAAAATCAAACTCCGTACCTGGAGACAACTTTTCTCCAGCCACGTCATTGATACCTGAGTTGACCATAGACCCAACTGATTCACAGTCTTCAATAGAATCATCAACATCATAATCAACTTCAATTTATTAATCAATAGAACTGCAACCTTCAACTTCTCCAGGGAGTTCTCATTTACAGTCTATACCAACAGAATGTTCAACAATATCTGTATCAACTTTTATTTCTAAACCAATGGAACTACAACCTACAATTAAATTTTAAAAAAAAAACGTAATACTCTAAAATTTTATTGATTATTCAATCAGAATTTTGATTTATTTCTTTTCTGGCATGAAAATTTTCCTAAATTATCTATTTTCTGAATATTTAATTCTTAATGAAATTATATATCATTATTTAGAAATAACTCTATAGTATGAAATTTTTCCATGAATCCAAAAAACATATAATACTGAGTAAATGAAACATGCGCAGTGACAGATCGCAATAGACCGAACGCACTATTTCACTCGCGCCCGCTTGCATGTATATACTTCGCTCTCGCACCTACTGTAGGCCTTCATGTGTCTGACAAGGTGTAATAACCATCGAAACTGTCTGACCACTGGGAAAACATCTTTTGGTAGTTCCTTAAGTAACATACGAAAAATTCAACCTTTATAATATAAGGTAAGTTTAATTACAATTCAATATAATTTAAGGGTGTCTGACAGGGGGTTGCAACCATACTAAGTGTCTGACAATGGACGACGTGACTTCTGATATTAGTCCAAATGAAATATATAAAAACTGAGCTTTATACTCTAACGAAACTAAGGTGCAATTTTTTACATCTTTGCTACCTGTTACCATCCAAAGCCACCGTTTTCCAAACTTCATAATCGGGGATTGTTTTTACCTATACTAGAGAAAGTTTCAGCTTTTATAAAATAACGAAGGTCTGATCGTCGCTGGCTCTTGGACTATAAGACAAAACTCTCAGAATTTTTATTCAATGCCAAAGATATCACTTCAAAATTTGAAAGTTCAGGAGTTTATAGGTTGATTTGTCCTGTATGTAAAACAAGATTTAAAGAACACCAACAATCTTTTTTGAAAAATGAAACGGATTCAACGTTTTCAAATCATTGCCGTGAAAACCACCACCCGTTTCCACAAATAAATAACTTTCAAATTATGCACAAATTACCGAAAGGAACCAAACTTACTTAGAATCATTAGAAATTTTTATATTAAAAAAAAAAAAAAAAATTTAATAATAAGAAAACAACTTGTCTAAAAACCACAAAATGAAAATAACTTTTTATTCGACTAGTTTCGCCTGTTACAGCATTATCAAGACTGAATACATAATTGCAAAGACATCGCTTGAAAATATATAAGTATTTCGGTTGGGTACCTGGGGGTGGTAAAATGTAATCGATGGGTCCAAGTTATCAGAGATTTAACAGTGGGGAGTGGTTTAAGTCTAACTGGTCATTAAGAAGAATGTAATTATGGGATTTTTGGATCTTGTTTATTTCCATGGCTTCCAGGAAGTTCATTATCATACCTTTATCACAGTAATGAAGAATTTTTGGTTTGAAAGAGGATGAGATGTTATGTTTTTTTGACTCTAGATGTTCCCTAAATGCTGATTGTCCGTTTTTTAGATGTTCTTTTAGGCCTGGTTTCAAAAAACATCTCCCGGTCTGACCTATATATGTTGAATTACATTCTTCACAGTCCATTCTATAAATTCCTGTTCTCTTCATTGGATCGACTTTTGACATTTTGTTATTAAAAATCATTCTATCTAATCTGCTGTGACTCGAAAAAGCAGTATTCAAATTATTATTTTTAAAGAATTGAATGATCTTTGAAGAGGGGATGTGCGTATAAGGGATGCTCACAAACTTTTGTACATTTTTGTTATTGCAGTATGGTCCATATAATTTCAAATTGATAAAATGTTTCTCTTTTTTCGAAATTAAACTATTTATTATTTTTAGTGGAAAATCATTGTTAATACCTATCGCGCGAATCACGTCAATTTCTACCATAAGGTCTTGTTTTGATAAAGGAACCGAAAAAGCCCTGTGAATCATTGAGTTAAGAGCCGCGAGTCGATGGCTAATTGGACTGAAAGAATTATAACTTATGATGGCGTCTGAGAAAGTAGGTTTCCTGAATATTCTATATGAAAATTTATCCTGTTGTTTCGATATTGTTAGGTCGAGAAAATTTAACGAATTATTTTGTTCTGTTTCTACTGTGAACTTGATCTTATCATGTATTGAATTTAGATATGTTAGGTATAATTTAATATGTCGGTCTGTCCCATTGAATCCAACCAAGATATCATCCACATAGCGGTAAAATAATATGTTTTTTAGATAGATCTGATTCTAATATTGTGGTTTCCATGTTGTCCATGAATATGTCTGCTAATAACGGGCTGAGGGGAGAACCCATAGGAAGACCTGAATTCTGTAAATATATTTTGTTTTTGAATCTAAAAAAGTTCTGTCTCAAAACAACATTAAATAATGTTGAGAATTCTGTTTTTGTTGCTGGAAGAGTTTTTTGTTTTTCCAAGATGTTTTCAATTAGAGGTATACACTCTTCCGTAGGTATGTTAGGAAACATGTTGGAGACGTCGAAGGACACTAATTTAAAATTTTTATCAAAATCGATTTTTTCTAATTTTTGTATGAGTTCTAATGAGTTTTTCACACTATATTTTGGAGAGAAATGAGTATGTTCTTTGAAGGCTGTGTTGAGAAATTTTGAAAGTTTACAAGAAGGAGCTTTCGAAAACGAGGCAACTGGTCTAATGGGTAGGCCGTCTTTGTGTACTTTAACAAGACCGAATAATTCGGGAGGTTCAGCACTCATTGGAATAACTTTTTTCTTTAGGTAAAAGGACCATACTGCAATAACAAAAATGTACAAAAGTTTGTGAGCATCCCTTATACGCACATCCCCTCTTCAAAGATCATTCAATTCTTTAAAAATAATAATTTGAATACTGCTTTTTCGAGTCACAGCAGATTAGATAGAATGATTTTTAATAACAAAATGTCAAAAGTCGATCCAATGAAGAGAACAGGAATTTATAGAATGGACTGTGAAGAATGTAATTCAACATATATAGGTCAGACCGGGAGATGTTTTGAAACCAGGCTAAAAGAACATCTAAAAAACGGACAATCAGCATTTAGGGAACATCTAGAGTCAAAAAAACATAACATCTCATCCTCTTTCAAACCAAAAATTCTTCATTACTGTGATAAAGGTATGATAATGAACTTCCTGGAAGCCATGGAAATAAACAAGATCCAAAAATCCCATAATTACATTCTTCTTAATGACCAGTTAGACTTAAACCACTCCCCACTGTTAAATCTCTGATAACTTGGACCCATCGATTACATTTTACCACCCCCAGGTACCGAACCGAAATACTTATATATTTTCAAGCGATGTCTTTGCAATTATGTATTCAGTCTTGATAATGCTGTAACAGGCGAAACTAGTCGAATAAAAAGTTATTTTCATTTTGTGGTTTTTAGACAAGTTGTTTTCTTATTATTTAATTTTTTTTTTTTTTTAATATAAATATGAACTACCACAGAGTTGATTCATCGTCCATCGAATTTATTAGAAATTTTTAAACTCAATCATAATGCAAAAGATATCTTGCTGAACGACCAGATTGACTTGATATATTCTCCTATATTTAGTGTATTCAAACAATAATGATTTTTCTAACATTTTATTGTGATGAACAAAACTAAATTTGAATTTACTACGTTTATTATCACAAAATATTTTGAAAAATTTTAACACTGCGATTGCAATTCGGGCAGATTGAGTTAAGAACTCAATCTGCCCGATGATGGTCTAGTGACCGAAATTGCAATCGCAGTGTTAAATTTTTCAAAATATTTTGTGATAATAAACGTAGTAAATTCAAATTTAGTTTTGTTCATCATTATCACGTAGTAACGACGGATTCCATCAACATTTTATTGTACCAATTTGGGTAAATCCACTTCTATTAGCCCTTCTTGAAATGTGTTCCTCTTGTCTATTTAGGTACCTGCAATTAGTGATGTCTGGATACGTATCCAAATTTCCGTTGAATCCGAATATTAAAAGGATCCGTATATTCCGGAATCAGTCTGTGTGAATACGGATTCGGAATATTTGGATACGGAATCAAAGTGGATGGCTAGATGCTGAATGGAAACAAAACAAATTCGGAATGCGCGAAGCGAATGCGCCATGAAGGATGGATACGGAACCGGTGCTGGCAATCGTCATTGACGGTTGCCAGCAGCGGATCCGTATCCATCGTCCTATTTCATTGCATTTTTGCATTCGGAATCGCGCTCGGTCGGTGTCGGCTACCCATGATAGTATGATACCATAGGCAAAGGATTCTTGTTTAAAATAATAAACAATATTGATGTATTCAAATATTATTTTTATTTATATAAAAAACGAGATAACTTTTGAGGATAAATTAAACAATATATTACTCTTTGGTTAAATAAAAGGCCCTGTTGCGTTTGCATAGAATTCGTATCCAGTCCGATTCCGTATCCTTTGATCGCCCGGGTCCGATGTCATGGTGTATTTATGGTTGCCTTTTATATGATTGAACTTTTGGGCACTGGTTACGGATTTTTCTTGGTTCCCAATACGGATTATCCGAATATCGAAAGGATACGGATATTTACAACACTACCTGCAATAATCCTTTCACACCCGTAAGCCCAAATCTGTAATTATGTATTCAGTGTTTTTGTTCATCATGTTAAATTATCACGTAGTAAAGACGGATTCCATCAACTATTTAAATAATATTAAGTTGTGAATCGCACTTAAAAATTATTATTATTCCGAACTTAAGTGTGGTTGAAGCAATGAGACCTCTCATGCTCATAGTAAATCTGTATATTTGCTCAATTAATTCACTGAAAGTAAAAAGAATTTAAAAATAATACGATTTCTTTTCAAACTAAAAATAAAGTTAATAGTGATAACTTCTTTCCAATATATATATATATATATATATAATATATATATATATATATATATATATATATATATATATATATATATATATATATATATATATATATATATATATATATATATATATATATATATATATATACAGGGTGTTTCTGAATTGATGCGAAAGATTTCAATGGGTGATTCTTCAGCAAAAATTAAGGGGGGTCTATCATATAACTTTTTGTTCAACACCCTTTTCCCTCGAAGTTACAGTCCCTTTGAAATTAGGTGAAAAAAAATTGTTTTTATTCAATACATCCACTTAGGAAAAAACTAGAGGAATTAAATTTGGCAGATAACTGCTGCTAATGAAATGGCAGTTTTTGAGTGTTTTTGTTACACTAAAATGTTAGCACAAAGGGCTGAAAAAAACAACCCCTATAATATTTTGCATCAGAACTTTTTAATGCGCTTATACTTTCCAATTTTATTTAATATATTTGAAAAGACAGACTCAATCTGCAACTTTTTTATTTCCTGACTTTTCATCATAAAGTTGTTAGTTTGATCACAAAAAAATAAAATAGTGCTCAGACTCTTCCCATAAATTCACAGAGAGGTTATCATTTATTTAAAAAAAAACAAGTAAGCTGCTGTCAAATGAAGTCATATGACAAATAATTTTATTGTCCTGATTTTTTCTAATTTCTAGACAGTTTTATAATGACTTCAAACATTTTTCACAACTAAATAAAACTTTATTGAAAGAATGGCATTTTTTTATTTAATCGAAGAATATTGCAAATTAGAGCGGATTGAACAATGATTGTGCTACTAATAACAATTAACAAATTATTCGACATTTGACAGCAGCTTACTTGTTTTTTTTTTATGAATGATAGCCTCTGTGAATTTATGGGAAAATAGTCTGAGCAATATTTTATTTTTTTGTGATCAAACTAACAACTTTATGATTAAAAGTCAAGACATAAAAAAGTTGTAGATCGAGTCTGTCTTTTCGAATATATTTTTTAAAAAGAAAAATATAGGCCAACTAAAAGGTTCTGATGCAAAATATTATAGGGGTTGTTTTTTTCAGGCCCTTGTGATTACATTTAATGGTAACAAAAACACTCAAAAACTGCCATTTTATTAGCAGCAGTTATCTGCCAAATTTCATTCTTCCACATTTTTCCAAAGTGGATGTATTGAATAAAAACAATTTTTTTCACCTAATTTCAAAGGGCTGTAACTTGGAGGGAAAAGGGTGTTGAACAAAAAGTTATATGAAAGACCCCCCTTAATTTTTGCTAAAGAATCACCCATTGAAATCTTTCGCATCAATTTAGAAACACCCTGTATATATATATATATATATATATATATATATATATATATATATATATATATATATATATATATATATATATATATATATATATATATATATATATATATATATATATATATATATATATATATATATATATATATATATATATATATATATATATATATATATATATATATATATATATATATATACATATATATATATATAATATTGAAAACGATTCCAAATTACAAAAAAGTTTTACTTAAATACTATTCTATTAATTTTAGTTTAGGTCACCTCACATGATATTTTTTGCATTTATACATAATCAATATGTTTGAATTTTAAAATTATTGAATATTTCAATAAGAGCGCCAGATTTAAATTGCGCGCCATGTTTGACAGTCATAATGTCACATGATTATGACGTGACGGATCGAAAGTTGACAGATGGGAGTTAGTTAATAATGAGCATTACACGGTAGAACAACGCGTCCTGATTGCCAAAAGTTATTATCAAAATGGTGAAAGTTTGATTGCCACTATTCGTAAAGTGCGTCCAATTTTCGGTCGAAATAATGTGCCTAATTCATCTACTGTGAAAAGAATAATCAAAAAATTCGAAAGTACTGGTTGGGTTAGTGATGTGAAACACACGATACGAGCTCGTAGAGGTCGATCAGAACAAAACATCACGACAGTTCGCCAGAGAAAGGCCAGAGACGTCAATTCGCCATCGGGCATAAGAATTGGACATTTCAACAAGCACTCATCAGCGAATTCTCACTAAAGATTTACAGCCGCATGCCTACAAAATCCAACTGACTCAATAACTTCTGCCAGTAGACTATGAACAGCGAAGGGAATTCACCAATTGGATCCTTGAGCAACCTGCTGATTTTGCAAACAAAATAATTTTCAGTGATGAGGCTCATTTTCGCCTCAATGGCTCCGTTGATAGGCAAAACTGTCGCATTTGGGGCTTAGAAAATCCACAAATGATTCATCAGAAAGCAATGCATCCACAACGGGTCACTGTATGGTGTGCATAATGGTCTGGAGGAATAATTTTTCCGTTTTTCTTCGAAAACGAAGAAGGTTATGCAGTAACGGTGAATGGCGAACGTTATCGTGCTATGATAATACAGTTTCTTTTGTCAAATTTGAAAGCTATTGATCTTGACGACATGTGGTTTCAGCAGGACGGTGCCACATATCATCCCGCCCGTGAAACATTGACGATCTTGAACGAGTTTGCTCCTGGTCGTGTCATTTTCCGATTTGGTGACCAGAATTGGCCTCCACGCTCTTGCGACTAAACGCCTTTAGACTTCTGGCTGTGGGGTTATCTAAAGTCACAGGTTTATGCCAATAAGCCTGCTATTCTCGAAGTATTGAAAGCCGAAATTAGACGCTGTATCAATGACATATCACCACATGTATTCAATAACGTTATTGAAATTTTCGTCAAAAGGATACGCATATGCCAGCAAAGCCGTGGCGGCCATTTACAAGACATTTTGTTTCATAGATAATTCCCAAATGTATATTTTCTAAATCAATAAATATTTCAATACTTTGCTACCGAAAACCATGTTTTATTGAACACTGAAATCTTGCGCTCTTATTGAAACACCCTTTAGTAGTAGGGGAGCCCGAGATGCTAAATGGGGATTTACTCGAGCGTCGTGGTGACCTTTTGGATTGTGAAGATTAGATGCTAAAATGAAAAAAAGGTTATATGTTGTATGCCATTTTACTTGAAGAGAAAACGTGTACAGACTTTCAAAAATTTAAAAAAAAAATCGTTATACAGAAATACTCGAGCGCGTCAGATATTAATAGTTTATACACCCCACATAGCCTCTGATAACGAAGGTAAGTTAATCAGCCGGTTTGCATGGTGGGGGTGACCGTACGGGACCAAAACTCATCGCCGATATTCAAAAATGCGAAAAAACTCGTGACATTTCCTTAAAAATATAGTTATTAACGTAACAAGGCCGATATGTAGCAAATAACGGATGAAGTTGGATATTGTAATCCGAGGAGTCGAGGATTATAACTAACCGAATCCGTTATTTGCGTATCGGCCGTGTGTCGTTAAAGACTTTTCGTAATCCCGTTGAAAGATTATATTTTGATTCCAAAGAAAGAAAAAACCCCGTACCTCGTAATTCTAAAGAAAAATCCCAACGTCGTGCACTCTGTTGTCATGGAACAGTTTGACAATTTTATAAACAACGTCAGTTTTTTGTGTTCTCAAGTTCGCTTTAACGACGACCATGGATGAAATTGAGGAACAAAATCAAATTCCTTCAGAAATATTGGGAGAATCATGTGCAGTGCAGCGAGTGTTGATTAACTGCCAAAAATAACTCAAGAGCGATATCAAAAAGAATATGAAAATTTTGAAATGTGGCGTAAAAGCAAGAATGTAAAGGTGGTTAATGAAGATGTATTATTAGCCTATGCGAAATGAAAATCAGAGGTTTATTCTCCCAACTCGCTGTGGACCAAGATTTCAATGTTGTTATTGTAAGAAGAATGAAGTTTTGAAATAAATATTTGAACAAGTGATTTCTTAACGGCCGCCGGCCGTTATAATTTTTTAACGGCCGGCGGCCGTTATCATTAACTTTTCAATTGTCATCTGAATACCGTTCAATCAAAATAACAGTATGGGATTACGAAAAAAATGTAACCGTGCTCGAGAATGTCAAGGTGACGTTTTCTTTTTGCAACTTTGTGAGTCTCCTATTTCCTTATGCCACGTGCAAATCGTCAGATTAGTGAATTTACTCAACTTGCCTTAATCTGACGCGCTAGAGTTTTTCGAACGATCTATTTTCTTTTACTAATCTGATCGGCTGCCCTAGACGATATTAAAGGTTCATGTATGGTAGGGATACTCAACAGGGTGCAAGGTTTCCCCCGATATGTTATTCTGCCGCAGTTGAGTAAATCCCAGAATCCCCGCTTGGGCTGCCCTACTATAGTATATTTTTCATAAATTGGTATTCTTATCTCTATAAAATTTTAATGTTATTCTCATTTACAGTGTAGACTCATAGTAGCCCAAATGAGCAATACCAGATGTGAAGCACTCAATTGGTTATTTGTTCCATTAATTCTAGTCATCCTAATTTCGGTGCTAATTAAAATATCGTTCATAGAACTCCTACTGACGTATATTTTATTTATTTTTGTAACTGTTGCACATATCCACTATGGAACTTGTTTGGTAAGTATTCAGGAATAGAAGACTCAATTAATTTCATAATAAGAAACTTTTATAACATTTACAGTTATCAAAAGGAAATGATTAAGATGCAAAATTTCTTTAGATTTTTTTTTTATTTAGAGTAATCTACTCAATTCATATATTTCAATAACCAGATTGAGCTTATAAATTGAAAAGATCGGTATGTTACCTTACATACTTGTTTTAGTGAAATAATTGTTCGAAGTATATTCACAAAATTATTTTATTTCAGGTACGACAGATGTGCAGGCATTTCCAGAGAAATTGCTTTACCATTAAGAAAAATCAATCAGTGGAAAAAGATTGACTGCTGGCCAACATAATATAGAAAATTTTTTTAATATTGCCATCTAAAATTCTGGAAAAACTTCATCCTAAATTGAAATTTAACTGAAATTTTAAAACATCCATCCTCACATCAGAAATGAGACAGCAAAAAATTCGAATTTGCTTTTTTTTATTTGAAAGAAAATGCTCTACCAAAATAAGTAAATTTGTTGAGTAAAATTATTTCATTGAGTATTTTCTAGTTCCTGGAAGTACTATTGTCTTAATCCCAAAAGGTATTGCTATTTTAGATTTTACCTTCCATTCATCAGTCATCAGGATAGTTTATTTTATGTATGTATGTGTGTATATATATATATATATATATATATATATATATATATATATATATATATATATATATATATATATATATATATATATATATATATATATATATATATATATATATATATATATATATATATATATATATATATATATATATATATATATATATATATATATATATATATATATATATATATATATATATATATATATATATATATATATATATATATATATATATATATAATCTCTACATTAATGTTTTTTCACTAAAACATACATCTGATATTATACATCTACAAATTTTAAGAAATTAATTGTTATCTTGTAAAAAGTGACTCTTGCTTCGATTTGAATATTTTTCACGTTTTGTGTAATCTTATGTTCTTGGTAAAATATCATCTATTGTAACTGGTTTTAGAGGAATCTTTTCGGTTTTCAAATCTCATTTATTTCTTTTATAAATTCATCAGAAATAATCGTTACGATAATTAGAAAATGATACTTTTAAGTGAACAGAATTATTAAGTTTTTGGTTGATATTAAGTTCTTGTGAAAACATTGAGTTGTTTCAATCATTGAGAAAAGCATTTTTTGTGCAGTATTCCTAAAGAATTGTATTTTTGCAATTATATTAAAGTCTTGACAAATTTTATAAGAATTAAATCAGTTTATTGTTCATGATATATTATTGGCTTATAAGAGCTGTGATAATATATTCTTCAATCATTTATACCTTCTCATTATGAATTCAAGAGTGTAATTATTTTGTATATGCTTCTTGTTATAGTTATAATTCAGTGTACTATATGTTTTGCTCTTATGATGAAAGAATTGAACATCACAGTACTTCAAGTCAAAGAACAAAATCATCTTTTCTATTTGTAAGAATTTGCTTGAAAAAATATGTAAGTTGTTGGTCGGTCTAGTTTAGGAAATATGATTGCTATTGAAACTACTCCCACAGCAGAAAGCAATATTTGGTGAAAAATGTTTTAATACATAGAAGTATGCAGTTTGTCATTTGCAAACGTCTGTTTAGGTAAATTCGTATTCAGATGAAAAAAAGTAATAATCAATAAATATTTTCATTTGATAAAAGTATTTTGCAAAATTCATTATTTCCAAGAATAATATTTCTATCAACAAATACCAATCAAGGCACAAAAAAATTTACAAATATTACCACGCCTATTTTAATGAAGATATATATAGTAGAAGATAAAGAATATGATTCTACATTACTGTCAGATATTGCTTCGATTGTTACGATTAGAGGAAATTTATAAAGATTGAGAAACAATATTTTCAAAATAGTAAATGTAGCAAAAAAAAATTGCTCAAACTAAAACTGTCAACAGCATTTATGCTGAGATTTTTAAGAATAATTTATACTTAATTGATCAAACTGTATATTTTAATAGTCACATAATTAAATGTTTGTATATTTTCATTTTCTGGGATTTTTTTCCCAGCAGAAAACTTGTAAATGGTAAAACTGTCATTATACATATAAACTACACATTTTTATTTATTTACCTCCTGTAAATTTATTAATTTTCAACATAATATAAATTTCACGATAATAATTTTTCATGACAATTTTCAAAACAAGAAACAATTAAAATCAGATGGTTCTACATTTTAAGATGCATATAAATTGAGTTTACCTCATAATTGTCAGGATTTTTAGTTGTTAACTGTAATTTATAGCAATCTCAGAAATAATTATTATTGTACTACAATTGATTTCCAGCTCGATGTAAGTATTCTTTTTTTATTTGCTCCCGTTCTCCTACAGGAGGTAAATATGGATTAATGCCTTTCCTCTTCCTATCCATTCTCACATGATGCTGAAAAAAATCATCAAATTATTGCGTCACACTACGTGAATTCTTACCCAAAAACTTTTACAGGATTTATAATTCTCTATATATATTTGACATTTGTTGTAGTCGTAGTTATTATCGTTGTAACACTTATATGTTAATTCTTGCTCCTTTAAGCAAGGGTTGTTAATCGCACCATCATTCTTCAGGTCTTTCATATCTTAATCTTATATACATACAATTTAAAAAATTGATAGGTTATAATTGTATTATGACTAGGGATGGCAACGATACATCGATATATTCAATATATCGATATTTTTTCAAATATATCGATATATAAATATCGATATAATAGTTTCGATATATCGCAAAATATATCGATATTTTAGTGTAAATACCTATATCAAAAAACTAATTAATTGCAAATTGCACACACCACAATTTGGCGAAATTTCAATCTAGTTTGTTAAATTTCTTAGCACCATCTATCGTCGAGAAGCGCAAATAACTTAGTAGGTACCTGTATTTGATACGATAGGTACCCGAATTATCGGCTATAATCGGGATTCCTTTGAATTACTTGAACGGAATTAAGTTCTTCCTCGAAAATTTTTGTCGTGGAATTCCCGTCCAAAGTTTATAAATACACCTCAACAAATATTTTTCCTGCAATCTTGCAAAGAGGCTTCGAAAGTGTTTGCTGTGAATAAATGATAGTGTGATTGTTCAAAAGTTTAGTGAAGTTGAAATTAAAGTAAACTTGATTTATTACATAAATATTAAAGTGACTGTTGGTCCTGAAAATATGGCTCCTCCGCAGAAGTAACATTTGGAAACATTTTCAAAGAGTGACTCCAAATAAATAAATATCCCATACTTAATTTTAAGTGGCGGCAAAACATTTTTGTGTTGGTAGCAACGTCGGTCCCCAGCGAGAGCTATTTTCAAAAGCCGGAGCAACAGCTACTAAAAGTCGTAACCGTCTCACGGGAAGTAGGCTTTCCAAATTATTATTTTTGAGCTCTTGCATTTGTGGAACTGATGTATTCTATTCACCTAATCCACAAAATCACAAATGCAGGCAAACAGTCTACTTCCTGTGACCTGTGAGACATTTAATTGTAAACTTGACTAAATTGTAATAAACAATACATTTTCATTTTTTTTGTAAAGACATGCAATGTTGTAGAACACTTTAACAAATTTAACTTGTACTTACTTAATCAAAAAATACACTTTTTTTTAATGTATTACCTTTCAATATTTTCTCAAACCTACTTTACGTTTCAAAAACTTTAGATTTGAATGATTTGAATATAATAAAAAGATATATCGATATTTTTCATAATATCGATATTTTTGTTTAGATATATCGCTTGTATCGATATATAGGTTTCGATATATCATATGATGATTATATCGATATATTTATATTTTTTGCCATCCCTAATTATGACATTTTTCTTCTGCTTTTTAAGTCTGGTGTAATCTACATAAAATTCACTAGCTGACTAGTGACAGTGAGTGATACGGTACGGGACACGGATACGGAATCGAATGTTGGTAATCTAATTCTTCACTTGAATTTAGGTTATTCTGTTCAAATAGTCTGTGATTAAAATTTTTTTCTTATTTAAATTTATGGTATTGGCTAATAGAAATAGAAAGGAAGTACAAAAGACTAGAATGTTCTCTGAAAACCCCTAGTTTTTTTGTATTTTATGTTTTTTTACCATATTCGTTAATCTCACTTCCAATTTAAATTTAACAGTTGTATTTGAACATGATGTAGATAAACCTTACCTTTAATAGTTATATAAATATAGTAAATAGTATAAAAATATTGAAAAATTAAACAATGTTTACTATCGTCAAATATAGGTTATTTAAGTTTTCAAAATGGTAGAAAATTCATGAATTCGATATTTAAACCTCTCAAAAATGGTGTATGAAGTGTAAGAAAACAATGTTACACTTCATATGCAAAGGAAATAAACAAATCTTGTCTTCCGAAATAGATATATGCTTTTTTTATTTTACCATTTTTTATAATTTCAAACATTCTTTTATTTATTTACGACTGCACACTGAACATATTAGTTCACTACTGGTTATACGTGTACAAGAAATTACAGACATATATAAATATGAATACTGAATGTTATTAGATCAACATTGATCACATTATCTTTGAGATTGAGCTTTAATTGGAAACAACATAAGTTATCACGTTGCTATTGATATACAATTTCAATAGATGAGTAAATTGGTAAATTCGAATATATACGAGAAATATTTAATTCAAGGGTGATATATATTACTTTGTACTATGTAGCAACAAACTTTTTGTATATTAAACTCCAAGTAATTAATAAAGATTTGAATATGAGTAGGATATAAGGAAAATTATATATACAATGATTTTTCACTTCAAGATCTACTGAACCACTGTCACAATTCATTAATTATTAATAAAATTGCTAGGTTTGAAAGTAACTGAATGAATGAAAGAGGTTATGAATGTTCTGACTCTCACGGCTTGCTAAATAAATATGCATATACGAATACAGTTAACGCGCACGCCAAACAACGCTCTCTTGACTGTTGCATGGTTTTTTGGTTAGCTTTCATTTGTCTAGTGAGTGGATAAGGAAATTCGATCCAATACTTGAGTTCAAAATCTCTCAAGAGTAGTCGACAATGTCCACTCCTTGATATGAAGTTATTCTGAATCTTATTCAATATGATACTTCCAAGTATTTATTACGACTTCAAGAGTGTTCTGACTGAACTACGAGTTTTGTTATATATATACAACTCAAGCCATATAAATATATACTAATATTCTATTATTGTACTAAGTATTATTACAAATGCAATTCATAGCAACAAAAATGATATTGTTATCCCTAGGTTTCCTAGGGAGCGTTCAGAATTGAAGTTTTAAGCTACTAAATATGGTTGTTTCCAACTCTGAGCACTGTCCAACTAAATTCAAAACTCAGTACTCACCACTTCCAAAAACCTGGCTTTGTGCATGAATACTGTCTTCTTCTTCTTTCACTTTTGCTGAATACTGCGAGGGCGGTAAACTTAAAAATAAATAAAGGTTAGAAAAATATAAACAATGTTTTTGAAAACTTAATTCAAGTGGTAATTTGGAAGTTTCAAGAAATTATAATAATTGATATCGACATGGAGTTGCCTCAAAATATTAAACGATTAGAAGAATCTGTAATCAATAGAATAGCTGCTGGAGAAATTATCCAAAGGCCGGCAAATGCTTTGAAAGAATTGATTGAGAACTGGTAGGTTGATCACTTTAGATTACCATACTATTGATTTAACATCACATTTCTTTAGCTTAGATGCAAAATCAACAAATATTCAAATAACAGTAAAAAGTGGAGGCCTGAAATTGTTACAGGTTTGTGTCTTCATTAAATTGCATTCATTGGTTCCAAAAACTATTCGTTTCAGATTCAAGATAATGGAACCGGCATACGAAAAGATAATTTCGACATTGTCTGCGAAAGATTCACTACATCTAAGCTGGAAAAATTTGAGGATCTCTCTTCAATAGCAACTTATGGATTTCGAGGTGAAGCATTGGCCAGTATAAGCCATATAGCTCACCTAACTATTATTTCTAAAACCTCCAATGAAGTTTGTGCATATAGGTAATTTTATGTTATTGTAGGACAGAGTATATCCCGTTTGCAATACATTATAGTTAATTACTAATATTACAATTCTAGGAGAATTATATGAAGGTTGATACTGTGAATTTCTAATTTAATCATCAAAAAGAAACTTATTTGACTAAATGTGTTGATAATAATTTGTAATATTATTAGGAAAATTATATTTAGGTTGATTCTCTGCATTTCCAGTTTGATATTCACTTAAAAATCTACTATGTTGATAATAATTTTTTGTCATATTGATGATTTTATGAAATATTGATGGTGATGTAATCTATCTATACATGCATTTCTGACTAACCCTCCATTTGAATTTTATTATTCAAATTTATAAAATCTCAACACATCAATATAAAATGTGTTATTTGAAATTTATCTATGGGTCTATAATTATATCTTGTAACTAACATTTTTAAACTCAGTTGAACAAAGAAAACTCAGCTGTATTTTTGATACTATCAACTTCTATTTGAAGCCCCCTGTTTTAGAGTGATACTCATCAACACATCTATAAAACAGGGGGCCTGTTTTATAGATATGTTGATGAGTATCACTCATCATTTACTCCTTTCAATTTTTTAGTGCCAATTATATTGATGGTAAATTACAAGGCAGCCCAAAACCTGTGGCTGGCAACCAAGGTACAATCATCACTGTTGAAGATTTATTTTATAATATGCATGTACGTAAAAAAGCTTTGAAGAGTGTGGCTGAGGAGTATCAAAAAATTTCTGAAGTTGTGAGTAAATATGCTATACACAATTCCAGTGTGAGTTTTTCTTTGAAGAAATCTGGAGAAAATAATGATATTCGAACTCCTCCCAACTCAAACACTGTTGAAAATGTGAGGATTATTTACGGAAATCAAATTGCTAGGTAAGCATTGGACAAATGTGAATTAATAATTTTCTTTTCGAACAAAATTGTGAATTATATTTGTTTAAACCACTTTGATATCATTGTCGATTGTCATCAACATGTTTCCAAAGAGTTGATATCTAAACAGATATATTAGTGCAACACAAATATATAAAGTGTAAAATATAGCTAGCCAAGTGTTAGCTGAAGATATTATTCTCATTATTATTAAATTATTGTTATTTGAACCATATTCAATTGTTTCCTTAGTTGTTTAATTCAGAAATTTAATTTCAGGGAGTTGATAGAATTTTCCTTGGATAGTGACCCTCTGAGTTTCAAAGCGAACGGCTTCCTTACAAATGTAAATTATTCTAACAAAAAAATGATATTCCTGCTCTTTATAAATCATAGACTTGTGGATTGTCAGAGTGAGTAACAAATATTCGATGCAAGTAATTTTATTTATTTATTTATTTGCTTGCTTGTGTTACCTGCATTACAAGTTATTGCAAGGTAACAATACAAAAAATAAAATTTTTGTATCTGCAGAGATGTATAACATCTGTACGCAGCACAAACTATGGCTTAAAACTAGCTTATTTTAAAAACTTAAAACTAAAATACATTATGTATATATAACATTTTATTTGCTTATTCCAGTTTTTATTTCATGCTGTCTATTATTTTTTGATCTTACTATTCATTTATGATAGTTGTTCCTATTTACTTATTTTTATTCATTGACTTCCTTTTTTTTTTTCATTTATGAATATTTTGTACTTTTTTTTTATTTGTTTATTACTTAATATTTTGAGTTCACTTGGAAGTGAGTTAAAAGTTTCAGTTGCCACAAATTCTGATATTTGTTTACCTGCTCCCAATTTAGGTTTGGGTAGTTGTATAGATTTATTCCTTGTGCTAACATTATTGTCTATATATCTATTTTTTAGTTCGTCATAATGAATAATTAAAGCTTGCAAATTATATTTTTCATTAATGTTAAGTGGCAATATATCATTTTCTTTATTATTGTATACAATTTTTACAATCTTTTCATGTACTTTGACTAGCTGAATCAGTACTGTTGCGCTAGCACCACCCCATGCAACAATTCCATATGTAGCTTTACTATAGTATAAACCAAACATAATAGCTTTCAAAGAATTAAAAGACAATATATTTTTTAATTTTGCTAGAACATAAATTAAATATTTAGTTTTATTTATAATGTTTTTTACTTGTTTTTCCCATCTCAAGTGCTCATCTATTAAAATTCCCAAATACTTAGTTTCATCCACTCTTTGGATAGTATCACCATTTATTGTAATGATAAAGTTATCAGGTTGCATGTCTACGTAGTTGGAAAAAGTCATACAGACGGTTTTATTACTATTAAGAACTAAAAAGTTATTGTGTCGCCAAGTATTCAATTTATTTAAGATCAAATTAAGTTTATTTTGTAATGTTATCCAATTGATATCATGGTACAAGAGGACTGTATCGTCAGCAAAAGATAGAATCAAGATATTATCGTTATTTTGTATTGTAAAAATGTCATTTATATCAATTATAAAGAGCAGTGGGCCAAGGATAGTTCCTTGTGGAACACCAGTGTTAACTGATTTTTCATCACTGACGACGCCATCGATTTTAACCACTTGTTTTCTATTGCTTAGGTAGTCTTTAATTAATAAATTTGGTAATCCTCTTACTCCTGTTATCAAGTTTTTCCAACAATAAATGGTGATTTACAGTGTCTGGTATATGTGAGTGGTTACACATGCTAATGCTTCGTTGGTTCCTTTTTTTTTGCAAAAACCATATTGTTGCTTTGATATTATTTTATGTTTTTCAGCAAATTGTAGCAAATTTATTCAAAATAGATATTTTCCAGCATTGAAGAGATGCATTGATCAAGTTTATGCCACTTATCTTCCTAAAAATTGCCATCCATTTGTGTATATGAGTTTAGAAATAAACCCACTGTATGTAGATGTTAACGTTCATCCAACAAAACACGAAGTACATTTTCTCAATGAGGAACAAGTTGTGGAAGCTATAGTAACTGCTTTGGAAGCAAAACTCTTAGGATCCAATAATTCGCGGGTATTTTACACACAAGTAAGTGTTACAACTAAATTAATCGTAATGTTCCTTTGCCATTAAAGAAATATATCACATAAATCAAAACATACCCTTCACAGCCACTAGCTGGAGGAAACTTAGAATTTCTGACCATCATGTCATCTTATTATAGTACTAAATTTTCCGGCCACACTAGCCCATTTCCATTTATCACGTGATGACGCGTGAATAATATTGATAATTAAAATAAAAAAGACAAGAGGTGTTTTTATTTTTAATAAAATAAAATTATTTTCTGAATTTGAATATTAAAAATAGGTAATTCGGTCATAAATATGAAATAAAAGTATAATAATAATGATAATATAAGCTTTATTCCCAAATACAATATCATGAACAACAAAAGTATACAGTTCTTGACTTGAATGGAGATTGTGTCACAAACAGGAAAAATTCAATAAAATATACAACATAAATACAAGAAAATAAACTACATTAAGTATGCTCTCAACGTATGCGTCCAGCTCTATAAGATATTCGATTACATTTTGTTTAAATTTTTTAAATTGAACAGTACCCCTGATGGTCAGAGGCAGTCTATTGTAAAGTCTAATACTCAAACTCCCCTGCATGATTCTCTAAATGACATACCCGTTAAAATTCTTAAAACTCTTTTCTGCAAAATAAAAACCGTCTGACATTGATTACTTGTACCCCAAAAAACAATACCATAACTCAAAAGCGACTGAAAGCAAGAAAAATAAACTATATTTAGTTGTTGAGAAGATAAATACCTTTTCATAACACATAAGGAATAACTAA
>JARQZK010002252.1:215000-364600 GCA_030704885.1 Cynegetis impunctata | reverse complement strand
CTGCAAAATGGATCCCCAAATGTTTGAATGTTGACCAAAAGCGTGCAAGGGCAGTAGCATCGCGTTCGATCTGTGCTCGATTTGAAAACGATGTAGACTTCTCAAACCGAATTGTTATTATGGATGAGACTTGGGTACATTTCTACGATCCAGAAACAAAGCAACAATCGATGGAATGGCGACACTCCGGTTTTCCAAGACCTAAGAAGTTTCGTGTCCAAAAATCTGCTGGAAAAGTTCTTGCTTCTGTTTTTTGGGATTGCCATGGAGTAATCATGATTGATTTTTTGGATAAGGGTAGAACAATAACTGGAGATTACTATTCGACATTACTCACTACTCTACGGGAAAAAATTAGAGAGAAAAGACGCGGAAAGCTATCCAAAGGCGTTTTGTTTTTGCAGGACAACGCCCCTGCACACAATGTTGCCATGCAAAAAATTCGTGATTTAGGGTTTGAATTACTAGAACACCCCTCTTATTCACCAGATTTGGCTTCATCCGACTATCATTTCTTTCCTCAACTGAAAAAAAGTTCAAAAGGTCGTGAATTTTCTTCCAACGAGGAGGTAATGAAAGCTGTGGAGGTCTGGTTTGCAGAGCAAGAATAAATATTGTCTTTGGAAGGTCTAGATACGTTGCAGGTTCGCTGTAATAAATGTATACAATTAAGAGGATAATATGTTGAGAAATAAAATATTTTGACATTGAAATTTTGTTTGGTTCTATAGTAGGCTAAGAATTTTTCAATATATCCTCGTACTTGTTGCGATATTAGCAATATTCAACAATCAAATCATGAAAGATATACATGTTGACCATAGTCAATTTAATATATTATATATCTGCCAAGATGTTTCCAATATCTTTTGCGTAGGGCACTATGGTTTGTTATCCATATAGAAGTCCGACCGCGATTTTTATTGGGGAACAATTAGAAATATGTTAATTAACTCCGAGTCAATTAAGGTGCACTGATCTTGTAGTTTTCCAATTGATACGATAATATAGATATACGATTGTCTTAATGTAGATAGTATTTCCCAAGTATTAATTATGAAAATTTTTGTGTTCAAATTTTTAGAAAAACTTAATTTATACCAAAGTATATAAGTTGTTTAATATTCGAAGGCAGTTAAATTTTGGGTATTTGAATTTCAACCAATTCGTAATTGATAAACGCATTGTATACAAGTAATTCTACAATATGTTTTCTATATTATGTGTCAATTAATTTTTTATCAATCATAAAACGATTACAGACAAATATATGTTCAACCAATCAATATTCTTATCTATTTCTTGGTAGATTGCAAGTGAAAATGTATGAAAATTTTTGTTTCAATATCTTAATTAATATGATTTCAGATTCTTTTTCAGAAAAAATGGACAATATTTTTATAGAAGCGAATAATTATATATTGATAAAAACTGAAAATTTAATATTTGTAGCTGATTATTTCAATAATCGAGTTGACTATCCCGGCTGATTTATTTATTTTATTTATAAAATGCTAGAAACTACAATCCTGAAGATTTCGGTGATTTTATCGAGATATTTTATAATCTATGAAACCATGCCAATATATAATAATATAAATAATATTTTAAAAAATGTTATACAAGGAACTCTTGTACATTGCACACTACTTAGTAACTATAAAATGAAAACATTTCATCAGATTTCCATTTTCTATCTATATATGAGTAACATTTTGTCAGTATTGTTAAAGATATTGATCTCTTCACACACTGAATTCGACGTGGTAAGTGTAATTTAATGCAATTGTATAAAGGTCCTCTTTTAAACAAGAGTAACCTGTGTTTTGGGAAGTAATAGTTGGTGTTTCTTGTGTGACAAGCCATTCTTCCTGAACATGCCTCTATATGAGTCTATTTTTCTTAAGTGCCTTTTGTTCGTATTATGTTTGTGTGTTGTCTACACACACACACACACACATTTCTTGGTTTTGGGTACAATGCAAACTTCCTCAATATAAGTTTTAACTTATATATATAATAAGACATAAGTATATAACGTCTCGGCTGGATTTTCAGCCTTTCTCAAATCTATCTTTCGTAGTAACCTTAGAGGGTGAATGAATATATCCTCGCCTTATCTACAAAAAGGGATTACATAATTACAAATAACAACTTATATTCACGATAACATTACATTATACTTTCAACAAACACATTTGAAACTTTAATAACCGATCCTTCTCTGTCGAATATTCAACTTCAATTTTCATTGTACCAAAACTTATAAAAAAAATTATATAACCGAAGCAAAGCCAACGAATCGAGAAAAATCAAATAGTATATATATATATATATATATATATATATATATATATAAATATATATATATATATATATATATATATATATATATATATATATATATATATATATATATATTATATTATTTTATTCGAATTGTTGTTGCCTGTGAACTATTTCTAATCTTCTGATAATTATTAGCAATAACAGGCTTGTTGAATCTTAAAAAACTCGATTTTATTGAAAATATGACGTTTCGCCACGACATTCGTGGCTTTATCCCTAAAAAAAAAATTTAAAAAAATAAATAAAAATAAAGCCACGAATGTCGTGGCGAAACGTCATATTTTTAATAAAATCGAGTTTTTAAAGATTCAACAAGCCTGTTATTGCTAATAATTATCAGAAGATTATATAACATAATATATATATATATATATATATATATATATATATATATATATATATATAATATATATATATATATATATATTTATATATATATATATATATATATATATATATATATATATATATACATACACACACTAATCTGCAAGATGTATTCCAGATAATTATATATCAAAAATTTAAGGTTTTATTCATTGGACTTTTCTGAGAATATTTGGTCATTCGCTTTTGTTTAGAAGATACAACTAATTCAATTTCTGGTCGAGTTTGACTCCAATTATGACCTGCTAGATCCCCGGATTTAATCCCTGACGATTATTTTCTATGGGGACATCTAACGTGATTAGTTACACTACTCTATTGAAAAATATGGAAAATTTGGGTTATCAGATAATTAGGTACTGGTAGGAACGCGTCAAAAAATGATGATTCTGAAAGAGTAGTAAGTAAGAAAAAATGAAATTTTTACCCTAGGAGAATGTGATCTATTTCAATTGTTCCTGTAGTATACAAAATTTGACATTCAATTTTATAAAATGTTTTTATGGCCTTAAATTATTATGACGTATTTCTTCAAACTACATCAGCTTTTCAAACTCATCAAAGTATAAAATAGTCTCAGCCACTTCCAGGGCATAACCCTTCAATTTTTGCCATGAATTTAATAAACACCCTATATAGTTATATATATATATATATATAACTATATATATATATATATATATATATATATATATATATATATATATATATATATATATATATATATATATATATAAACTTTCGAAACAACTAGACAAAACTAAATCTTTTCGCAACTTTAATGAATTTGTAACTTACCTATTTGTCTAATCTCTACCATTTCTACAAGTAAAATCACTAGAAAATAAAATTTATGTGATCAAAACATTATTATAATTCGAGCATTACACGACTCGACAAGAAAATTCTCGTTTTTTGTCCTAAAGTTTATTTTATGATTTCCTGGTTAATTATGCATCAAAACAAAAAGATAATACCCTTTTTCCATAAAAAGTTTGCTTTCGAAAAGAACTTTTTGTTTGTCCGAAAATTAGACAGATTCTTGCCGATGAAAATTTCCAAACATGCTTAATATATTTCAAAAACCAAGTTGGTATAGTTTCAAAGCAGTAGGTAGTCTCCGGATTTTTTGAAAAAAACAAAGCTGAAAACTACCGAAACATAATTGAAAATATGTTGAAAAATTCAAGACCATAGATTGAAGGAGGTTATTAAAAATACATATGCTGCATGCATATTCATTCAGACAAAATAAAAAATAACATGGTGGCGCACTCAAACATAAAAAAAAGAGTAATACTGTGCACTTAAATAATTTTCCACTTTTCTGTAAATTATTTTGATAGTCAAAATGAATATAAATGATATATACACTATATTTGTATTGTGTTATCACAAAATTGAAATTAAAATCACAGATTTTAGAAAATATTGTTCAAACGTTCTTCTGGATACAAAAGCAAACTTTTTCTTGCCAATTATTTTTTTTGGTTCAACTTTGATCTGATATTCCAAAATTTCATACTTTAATGTCAATGTCAAATTTTCTGTTCACCCGTGTTATTATTGTTTCATAGTCCTTGCTTTAACCTCAAATAGTGACCACGTCTCAACATACTTAACTGAATGATAGCACGCCCATGTTTTTCTTTTTAACCCTTCCTTCATATATTCACCCTTGGACAGTGGCCGTTTAAATCCACCCTTTGCACTGCGTCGGATCCTCATCACATGTAAAAGCGAGATGCAAATGCGGTTTTTATTACAAACGAAATTTCGGGACCAGATTTCATAATTTGCCGTATTAATTTCGGAGAACCATTCCTTCCTGCAAATATTTAATGAATGTGTGTCGATGAGAAATTTCGAACAGGGGAAGATTTTAATTAAGCTTATAATAAACTTCCAACACACTCGTTCAACTGTGCTTTCGTTATTTGAATCGGTACCAGACGACAAGTTGTGGTTTTTTTCTGCCAAAAGACTGATTTATCAAAAAAGTAAGAAAAAAAAATGTTTTCAACACGCTTCTATCAGCTTTGAACGTGATTTTCACCCCCTTCAAAACGCCGGATTGATTTGGAACTTTTTGCTCTTATCAAGCACAGATGACGATGTGATAATTTGAATTGTTTGTCCCATTATCCTGATCAGGACCTTTGGAATTAGCGATTTTCCAAATCCGATGCTCGGTGTGCCTAGTAAGTACGCGTCCAAAAACGTTTTAAAACTAAAAAAAGCAAAGATAAATAATAGTTAAAAAAAGAAACATGCTTTTGTAGATAACTTAACTTATAAGTAGAAAATGAATAATAGTTTAAAAAAACTAAAAAAAAAATGCAAATTAGTGAGTAGAAAATAATTTCAAATAAATTTAAATTAAGAATAGTGTATCTAACAAAAATATTTCTTTTATTATAGAAAGGCGTGGGGTGCTATTTAAGATATTTCCATAATGAGAAATTAATTTCTCAAATGTTGTTACTTTCAACTTTTTTAAATTTTAGTAATTTGAACTATTTATTTGCTGTACGGAGATATATTTTAATAAAGCACGTTTCCTTGTTTTAGTATAGTACAACCTAGTTTTTTACCGCTGCCTACTGGAAAGACTAGAATTGGAGTTTAGTAGGGTAACAGAATGATTTTATGTTCATGTATCTCATCCACAAATTGACTCATCAAAGATACTCTTTCTAGTCAGAAATAATTTTGTTAAAGTCTACCGATTACAATTTCTTCTAAACTGTGAGGCAAAGCTTATGAATGTTTTGTTAGTATTCTAAGATTTTTGAGTCAATATTTCGACTAGACTTCCTCCGTAGCCCTTCATCACCATCAATATCATGCAAGGAACGTTGTACCCCTTCGCTCTCTCAATACCAGAATTTTCAACTACCATACCGTTTCTTTTGTTTCAACAACCAAGCTGTAAAGGCAAACTGAAATACATTTTTGAAAATAATTTATTTCATTGAAAAAGAAAATTTGCAAAACTGAAGAACCACGCTTTTATAGCAAACTGTAATAAAATTAGGAAAATAAACCGTTATATTAAAGTTGAAGCAGGTCGAGATGGGATTCGAACGGAATAGTTTCCCGAAAGTGCAGCGGGGTTGAGGAAAAGATTTAAAACCCAAAAAGGATCGTATTTCAATATGAACTCGATCTACGGACCAAATTTTAAATCTATAACTTAATCTGAAGAAGCTATGGAGTTGAGCAAATTTTCTGAACACTAAGAAAATCCAATGAATATCTACGTAAAAAGGACAGCAGATGAAAAAATATAACTAAATTTTGATAGTTTTGTTCTGCATCGAAAACAATCGTCAAAGGTCAAATTTCAGCTCATTTGGTTGATACCGGAAAAAAAAAAACAAAACAATATATATATATATATATATATATATATATATATATATATATATATATATATATATATATATATATATATATATATGTGGCGGCTCGTGAGATGTTGGTTTAAGGAGGCTACAAGAGGTGTTAAAAAATACACCATAGGCGAAAATTTAATAATTTAAAGAGAATCAAAGTAAAACAAGCACCCTAAAATATTAATTTTTTTGCGAAAAAAATTGTTTTAACTTTCGAGTGTCTACCTTGAAACCTATACAACTGCTATTTACAATATTCACAAAAACTCTTCTCAGCCAATTAATCAATTCATCTATTCATCAAATTTTTTTTTCTTTCACAAAATAGTTACCTACCTACTTAACGAATTTGTTACTTATTCGAGGAATTAATCAATTGTTGCCCAGCAAGAACCAAGTGAGATTTTTTCCTAACCAAAAATAGATTATTATAAAACAAACAGAGACATTTTACCTAGTAAAAAGTAAACACTGCCAACAAAATAATTTATTTTTTACCTGTGATCCGGTTAGACAAGGATGTCTCTCATAATTTCTGATATTAAAACCGCGATCCTGTTGTTTATTACGCTGCACCAAATTGTTTAATTCCGGAGTAGGTCGCTATGTTTTTATCAAAACTTTATCGTCATAACTTAGTGCACTAAAGTTATGGGATAACAAATATTCCACTAAGTCACCATTGAAATTTTCAAAATTAACTTCAGTAACCGAAATCATTTAAAGAAAAATACGCCAGCAAAATAAATTGAAACCAAAACAAAACCGTTTTCGTCCACGACTAGTGACAACGGTTCAACGAATTCACTCGATGTATCCTTTTTGAACCGAGCAGCGAGCTTCAATCGGTGTTGCTTCTACCGGTCTTTTCTATTTCAATAAAGTGAATAAGGTATATTCATTCGCAGCGTTTCCTTTTCTTTCTGGCATGGCATATGGAATAATGAACGCGTCTATACCTTATAAAGCCTCTGCAGCATTGCCACTGTTGATATAAAATCTTGAAATGAATGAAATGCAGTAAGCAGTAAATGTAAATACCTTCTATCGTAATTAATAAATTATATTATATAATGTAGGTTGAAAGGAAGGTAGGTGCATGAAATAATATGATTTTGATTAATATGAATATGCTGAATGCTGACTATTCAATATAATATAGTAGTGATACAAGGAATATTATTGAGGAGGCGGCTTAGCCTATATAGCCGCCTTCGAATAGCTGCCCCTGATATGGATATATATATATATATATATATATATATATATATATATATATATATATATAGATATATATAATTTTATATATACATATCAAAAAAACTTCAAAAAAATAATCCAGAAGGTCTAAAACGAATAAAAAATCTATTCCTGCACCTAGCTGTTGATTTTCGATAATCTATTATTTTCCGAAAAAATACGACTAAAAAGCTCAACGAGACAGTTAATTTGAAGAGAGTAAGATAGTAGAAAAAATTTACTCTTGGAGTTAACAAATTGGGACCATCTAACCGATTTCTTTCCTAAATACTTTTAACCCTGAAAGATGGGTTAAAAATAGTTGGGTTTTCACAAATTCAAAATTCCCGATTATTTTTATACAGTTAAGTTCCTATTATGGAAAATTTTTCGTTTTTCAAAAACAGGTTTCCATTGTAAATTCAAGATTGAAAATAAGTGATTGAGTAGAGGAATCCAATTCGAAATTATCTTACTGAAAAACTCCAACATATCCCCCTGATATCAAGTGAATAAATTAAAGACCCAATTCCAATACCCTTCAACCCTTTCTGCCGGACTGTTTGGCCCGTTCCTTTGTGCCTGCCGTAGAAGTCGTGGTCGACGGATTCGCTCATTTTGCTCCACTCGGTAATTAAACTAACGACCGCTGGCCGGGGTGGACATTGCAGTAAAAATGCAGCTTCCCAGACTTATTCCCCCTTGATTTAAGAACGCAATTAGCCCGCGCTTGGATCTAAGCCGAAGAATTGATAACATAGGCTATTTCCTAAATCACTGGAGGAGACTGGCCAGTGTTCAGCTCTAGAGAACACGGGAAGGACCAGTATGAGACATTAATTTGAAATGAAATTATTTGTTTTGGTTGTCGCTTCAGTCTAAATCAACTCATGAATAGGTACATTTTTCTACATCAGAATGCTTCACTGCTTGAACTGCTGTTATTTCAGAGATAAGTAAGTAAGTAAGTAAGTAAGCTTTATTTAGCAATTTGCTAGTAATTACATTAAGTATAAACACTTAATTCTAAGATTTAATAAGTAAGTAATTGAATAATTTCTTAGAAAAAACATTGAGATTTGACACGCTCTTAATACTATCTGGTAATGATTTATAATTTCTAACTCCATCATACAAAAGAGTCTTTTGTAACAAAGCTGATTTTACCATTTGGATATGAAAATGATGCTCCGATCTATCATCGTGATCATGAAAATCCGACCGTCTTTCCAAATAAGCACTTAAATATTTTGGAAGGAGACCATGTTCGATCTTGTAAATTATCATTATATTGGCCTTCTTTATACAATGCTCAACATTTAGCCAATTCAACGTTTGCAACATATTCTCAATAGGAGTGTATCTATCACAGCCTAAGATAATCCTCATCACTTTGTCTTGTTGTAATTGCAATCTATATATATCTTCTTTAGTACATGATATCAACAAAGAACAACAATAATTGAAATGGGGCATAATAATGGTTTCATAAATCAACATTTTTGTCCAATGTGAAATATGATATGATATCCTAGAGAAAAATCCAATCTTTTTACCTATTTTTTTACATAAATAATCAATATGAGAAGAAAAACTCAATTTCTGATCCAGAATAACACCCAAATACTTGATTTCTGCTACAAATCCAACAGAATTGTTAACCTTCACAGATAAATTTAAGTCCAAATATTTCTTGCAGTTTACTTTTGATCCGATAACCATACACTGTGTTTTTGTATTATTCAGTTTCAATCGATTTTGACATAACCAATCATACAGAACATCAAGCTCACTGTTCAAAATATCCGTAATCTCATAATGGTTTTTCCCTGAAACGAATATAAGTGTGTCGTCCGCGAATAAATTTACAAAACACCTTTTTAAATTTTTGTATATATCATTTATGTAAACAATAAACAATAGCGGGCCAAGCACACTTCTCTGTGGGACACCTAACAAATTAAGTTTACTTTCTGATGTATCAGTATTTACCTTAGTTTTTTGATATCTTTCCGTTAAATAATCTTCAATCCTGCATTAGAGCAATTCCTCCCATTCCACAAGAAGCTAACTTTTTTAATAAAATATCATAGCAGAAAGAGCATATGAATATAAGGTGGAAAGTTTGATAAGAAATAAAGAGATTGCAAAAAATATCGAATATCAATAATTGCTTGGTTATCGACGTTATAAGCAAAACTCAGAAATTCATTCGAAATCTGGAATGTATCAAGGTCAATGAATAATCTTCAAAATCTTATTGAATTTTCGGATTTCATATGTTTTCTTTATTCTAATATTCAAATATACATAAATTAACCAATATTCCTTAACTGTTGAACTTCCAGCCTTTTAGTTTTATATTTTTTTGTTTTGCCGGTAGGTACATATTGGCATCTCTAGCGGCTCCCATCGAGTCAAATGAGCTGAAATTGGTACTTAAGATTGCTCTCCTTGCAGAACGAAACTATCAAAATTTGTTTGAATTTTTCCAACCGCCGCCATTTTTACACCATTTTTCTTTTTTCGTGGTTTTTGAAAAATTGCCGAGCTGCACAGCTTCTGCAGATTGAGTAAGAGGGTTGAAATTTGGTACGTAGGTACATTGAGTTTATGTTGACTTAAAACTCATTTTCTCAACCGCGCTGCACAACGTGGTGATTATTCCGTTCGAATTGTATTTCTTCAGTACGCGATGCACTTCGCGAATTGTTTTCACAATAGAGAGTTGAAATTTGGTGGATTATGTTGATGTTGAGGTAGGTTCCTTCGTTGGTTTCGATTTTTTTCTTCAACCACAATACACATCGCAATTTTTTTTATAATATAAATTTTGGAATGTATTCTATGGGATAAAACACGACTAAAAAACGTTATAACAAGAAAAATGAGTAAGTTACTTAAAATTCAGAACAAGAAAACCATCTGAATGCATACTGAAGAAGATAAGTGAGGTAAACTCTTGTTTTATTTGAAAATAGAAAATTCGAATAAAAGTGGTTTTATCAAGTACCTACGTTGATCGTAAATCAAGAGATTTGATAAGCAAAAATCCTTCCGCCTTGATGTATACTTAGTTAATCATGAAAACTTCAATGTCTGAATGAAAAAAATGCCTGATATGATGAAAAATATCTATAAAATCGAAGAGTAATGCTGCTGTGAGTTAAATTTGTCTGAGATATAGCGCATACGGTGGAAATATTGAAAAAATAGCAACCAACCTCTTATACCTACCTATAAGTAATTATATAAGTAAATAAAGAGTGCATAAGACTTGAATTAACTTCTATAGGTAGGTACCTACTCTTGAAACTGAATCATCAAAGCAATGGGCATCAGAAGAAGGCAACAACAATTTTTCCAGCACATAATATGTTTGCTGAAATGTAAAAAAAATTATTTTTATTGACTGAAAAGGATGAACCTGCCAATAATTGGTACTACACAAAGTGAAGACAAATCAACCTCTCCTAGCGAAAACGTATCCAGTTTCATTTGAAATAAATTGACGACTATATAAAATACCACCTGTTTTCTAACCTCAGAAAATGGCTAGCTGAACAATGAATTCCTAGCAAAAAGATAGTGTAAAAAACGTATAAGCTTTCTAGAAAGTACGTTGGGAAAACATAAATTTTGAAAAATATTGTACCTGTTAAAGGACTCATAAAAGATCAATGTACGATATTGAAAAATAGAGTTGCTAATTTTATATACATAGGATATATAGAGGCCAAATAAATTAAAATTTTTCTTCCTCATTTATTCTAGGTGAATTATGGTTTTTAATGGAAAGTGTAATTCAGTTTTCAGAAATGACAATATATACCTACCTATATATATATATATATATATATATATATATATATATATATATATATATCTATATATATATATATATATATATATATATATATATATATATATATATATATATATATATATATATATATATATATATATATATATATATATATATATATATATATATATATAAAAATACATATATAATATATATGTCTTTTGTACCTTGGGTAATTTGTCTGTTCTGTTTCTTCTCCTGAAAGAAACAATATAAGAATGTTTCATATGTTGCAATACTTATGCCTAGTAGTGTATATATATAGGTATATATATTTATATATATATATATATATATATATATATATATATATATATATATATATATATATATACCTATATATATATACACTACTAGGCATAAGTATTGCAACATATGAAACATTCTTATATTGTTTCTTTCAGGAGCAGAATCCGAACAGACAAATTACCCAAGGTGATGAAAAGTCATATCTATGATATAAGTATATTCATGACTCAGAATCTTGCTATGTAGCATAAATAATATAAAATCCAGATGGAAAACTCTTTTCGAATTGAAGAAAATTTTGAGGATTTTATAAGAAAATTCCATATAGCTACTTATTTTGAGACCACGTGGAATATTTTCATTAATTTCTATATTCTCATAGTTCAACAGAAATTAATCTACTGTTCAATTTAATTCAATTATACGTTTTCCAAGTTAATGGTATAAACTATTGAGGTATGCGTTTCCACGAAGACATTTGCGGACGTTCATCCAAATTTCCAGGCCAAAATTTCCACGGTACAACAGCCAGAAGATTCGGGTTAGCCGAGCAACCGCGGTGGCAAAGACAAAACATATGACAATCGCGGTGAGACGAAGTAAAAGGAGTCTCCTCTAACGGACTCCTATCTCGTTTTACCATACGTGACGCCTGCGTACCACAAACAATCTCACTTCCAACACACCGAAACCTGAAAACCGCGCTGAAAACGTTCTCTGTTCAACTTGGTGGAAATTACATATTTCGATCCTTTATTACACCGAAGCCCAACCTGCTCCGACCGCAAAACTTCCATCTCGCTTCCGTACGGCCGAAAATAGGGATGTATATCTTTCTCGAACATGTACCCCTTTATGTTGGCTTCTGTTTTAATCTGAAAATGTGCCATCCCTTTTCAGGGTCCAGAAAGAGAGGTGAGCCTCTCTCGCTTCGCTCCCCTGATAGCAAAGGGTTATCAGAAGCATTATTCGGTTCAATCAACGACGCGCCGTCAAACGGAACGGTTTCACAGGCATTCAAATTCAAATTTACAGAAAGTTCCGACGTATGATATCGTATGTGTTTTTGATGGTTAATCAACAACTTACTGTTTTAAATGAAGGTTCGGTCGAGATTCGTGTTAGAATGAAACGGAGGATGCGGGGATCGGGCTATTCTGGACTCCTAACGTCATATATACACTGGTATGTTTACTGCATGAAACTTCGTGTTTCTACAAAACGTTTAGTACTAAAACCTTGCTCGCCAAACGGTGATTTAGAGGGAGCACTTCAGTGGCTTTCCAAACCACCAATTTCAAAGATCTCTTTCTGCATGCAGCTAGTTCTTAGCTATTGAGTATATTGAATGAGTGCGTAACTTCTAAACTTTTGCGTGTGGTGTCGTCTCAACCGTCGTTCTAGTTTAGTTGGAAGATTAACTCGTGCAATAGTGCCTCGAGAGGAAAACGCGGCAAAGTCCGCAATCAGATTTCCCAATCGGGGACCAATTATTGAATTACCTGAGCGCGCGTGGACTGTCACATCGTGTGTGTGGTGTGTACACACGTCAGTTTACTATTTTTTTCACCCCACCCTCTGAAAAAGTTTCATTCAGAAAAAAGAGTTGCCGCTACGTCATATGTTGCCTGGCAACACATATATGGTTACGTGTGAATGTTTCGATATGATTTTTGATTTCCACAAATGATTTTTGGGTTAGTAACCGATTATCGTGTTGTGATTGTGGGCCTGTTTTGTGTGAACTAGTTGTCACGGTGATTAGTCTACATGTATGGTTTTCTATGATGTGAATTTGTAATTAACACCTAACTTCTAGAAAAAAAGTGAGTAATGGTTCATTCATAATACATTGAATAAGTTTTCTTAAATGTATAGTTTCGTCAAATATAGTTCTTACTCGATTTATATTATATTCAAAATTTCGAAAAATTGTATCATTAAATTGGCCGACGCAATTGGAAATACTCAATACCTTCATATTGTTCTCTAATTATATACTTATGAGAAAATAGCGATTAAAAATAATACCACAAAGTAGAAAAGCACAAGTCGGAAAAGCCCAAGGTGGAAAAGTACTAGGCGGAAAAGCTATGATTTCAAAGAAAAGTTAGTTATAATTCCACTGTGATACCTAAAATTCAGTATGTTATAATTTGAAAGAGAATTTGTTTAATACACAAAAATATATTAATCCTTAGTGATAAATTCTAACTGATAATTCCATAAGTTATTTTGATGAGATTAATTAATGAGATTTTCTCAAGTTCTGTTTAATCCACCAAAATAATGAAATATTTTTCGATTAATTAATTAATTAATTAATAATTAATAATATTTTTCGATATATCTTATTCACACTTATTCTCTTCTTTTTTTTTCACTTGTGCTTCGCAATCTTACTTTTACGAATCAAAAAAATATTCCAGATTTGAATTAAATATATATTTTGTAATATGTATCTTAAACTAGATTGTATATTCTCAAAAACCTATATAACGTGCTACGTACTATGTCTCGACCGGCTATAACCATTCTTTCTACAATGTTTCTATCAAAATATTCCATCACTATTTCAAAGAAGTCAAACACAAATAAAAAGCAATATACCCTTTGTTTGATTGCGTTCTTGAAACGAGTGACTAGTAGGATTCAAAGACTGGAACCTGTCGTTCAAGTCTTGGAAACACTATGGAACTCTGCAGTAAAAAGTTCAGTAGAGGATGATGATATCTTCTTTTGGGGATATGAAAGATACAACAACTTTATAACGGGTATGAAAAGGAAAATTCTGATTTTATTTCTATTTCCACGTGTTTAAGTAAATCAGGTGCTCATTTGTAATTGTAAGGATTTAGATATGATTCACTAAGTAGAACATATACGTACCATAAATTAAATTAGGTATATTTAACTTGATATTCATATTTGATAAATGGAAAATACTACTAGGTATCTCGTTATTCATTAAATTTTCAAGAGGAACCGAAGAAGAAGCAGACATGTAAATGTTATTGCTGGTTTCAAAGTAAAGAATCAATCAACAACATGATATATGTTATATTTCTTGAGAATTTACCAGAAGGTGTATTATATGGCGATTGAGATATGAATTAGTAGCCAATCTGGAAGACATTGTACTTAGTTAATGTTTAATTGAAAAAATTGAAATATAAAGCAGTGAAAACGAAACAAAATTGTTTTATTTCTTCAACTAGGTAGTTAATCTGATCGATAGAACCCTGTTTTCATTAGCTTAAAAATTACAAGTGATATTGAAATCGCATATCCATAATTATCTCTGTTAGAATTAAATAACTTTTACGAAGATGAATTCAGCTGTTCCTACTGTCCCGTTATTGAAAATGTCTGAGGCTCTGAGAAATATAGATTATGAAATAATAGACGCAAAATTTATAATACCAATGTATGACGGCTTACTTATATAGTAAAAATCATTCATTGGTTTTTCAAGATATATTATTTCCTCATCTAGATTTATATCTACCAGTATGAAAAGAATATTTGGTGAAGAAAGCGAACTTAAAATTTGAATTAAGTATTGATTCTATAAATGAAAAAATTGATGGTTCTCTAAAACTGCAGGTATGCGAAATAAATACAAATTCAAAAATTTTCTATTTTATAAGAATAATAAGTTGGAAATTCAATTGTTTATGCTCCAAATAAATACTAGTCTTGGCATTATATACATTATCATAATATAATGCTAAATTCGGAAAGGTAATGATGTTTACATTTTTGTCAATATTCATTTCATTTCATTAAAATGTTGGGAATAAAAATCATGAACATTCAATTACTGCTATTCTATTGAACTGTAACTCTGCCGTCTACAACTGTATTACCCCTTAAAAGGCTGAACACAATTTCAAGCTGGCTTAATTTTCGGTTCTCACTCAACTGCTAATATTATAGTTATTAATATTCACTAAACCTAAGAAGGATACATGTATTTCATTCTTTTTTGACTTCAATGTTTCAATGAGGATGAAGTTTTTTTTTTACTCTATGTATCAACAATTCAACGCCGATCCCGACGGCTTATACACATGATCTATTCAATCTACATTCTTCAACTACTGATTTTTAATACAACCACTGAATCTCATAGATATACACTATAACATCCATACCTAACTCAGGATACGAACCCAGCAACGCCAGCTTCACAGAAGTTCACTCAACTTCTGCACAACAAGGCGTGATCGAAGAAGACGTTACTCTGTTGATGAGAATATAGAATTTCATATTGAAATGGTACGGATATCTAATTAATATTAAATAAAGTCTGAAATCCATCAGTTATTAGTTGAACTTGTAAAGCGAATACAAATGAAAATATTAAATACCAAGAGTTAAATCAAAAATAATTTTTTCTAGTGTTAACGTCCATAAAACATTTTAAAAGCTTCAGCAGCTCAAGCGACAAACTCATCGAAATGAAGTATTCAAACCATTGGTAACTATAATTGATGTATTGATATTGTGTGACTGTTAAACTCGCACTTAGCGCTTATGTTATTGTAACATTGTACAAACTTACCGTTGGCTAATCAAGATGTAATTTGTGTGATAACTCAATATCGATTTGGTTAAATTGCGGAATGACAATGTCACCAATATAACCGCCTCTCAGCAAACCTTGTTCTCCACTGATGAGATTGACACATCCATTGATTACCACCAAGGATGACGTTGTTGGAGATAAGACATCTGTAATAGGTACCTACATATCGAATTATTAATCTTTCGCCGAAAAAGTACACAATATAAAATTTAGTTCAAAAGCATCTAGAATGTTCTGTTCAATAAGCTTTCAGAATCTGTAATAATTTCATCTTTATTAGTAGAGTGAAATATTTTCTGCACTTTCCAAATAGGTATCAGATTCGAGAGGAAAAAGAATTTACAGAGGGTGGCCAAATTATTAGGGGCAGTACTCAAATTTTTGTATTTTGTATGGAATTATATTCCATATCTATTGAACGATTATTCAATATATTAAAATTTTGAAGTATCTGTGGCGTCTGATAGACATCACACCTTGGCTGGAGTTTAAAAGATAACCTTGTCTGGAGCTAACATTCACCTTGGCTGGAGTTTAAAAGACAACCTTGGTTGGAGTTTGAGAAACCACAGCTGGAGCTACCAAGAAACTAGGGACAAAGATAGGGCAGAAGTCAAGAGTACAATCCACCTAGGAAAACCGTCGATAGAAAATTAAATAAAATAAAAACAACAGATAAGTCTCATTCTATGTAATAAGAAAATAGTAAATGCCTTAATTTTATCTTGTTGTTATTACTGAGAACAAACTAGAACCCATATATGTTTAACCAATCTCCCTGCTAGGTCGGGCATAAACAAATCTCAAAAGGGAGAGTGGTTACAAGAGTTTAACCGGATTTCCCAAAGAAATTAGGAGTTGTAGGTTTCTTTTGTATTCTTTATGAGTAGGTATCTGTATTCTATTGTTATAAGAAAAATAACAACAAATTTAGGCAATACTATTTATTATTTTTCATATAAGTTATATTACCGAAAATCTAATGAAAAAAGTTTCAATATTTCTTGATGTCTCTTTTTGCTGCAATAAGAGGTTATATGCGTCGGGGCATGCTCTCTACACATGCCTTTGCATTCTCTTGTAGTTCGGAGCCATTCTCTGATTTGAGTTTCAATCCAATGGCACTTCTTGGTCTTCACTTTATTTGAAATTGCCCGCTTGGTTAATTTCCACATGTTTTCTATGGAGTTCCTTTCTAGTGCATTCCTGGCCAAGAAGAAATACTAACATGATTTTCAGCCAGGAATGCAGTAACACTTCTGGTTTTGTGGCACTGTGCTGAATATGCAAAAAAGGTCATTATCATCATCAGGGAAGCATTCTTTGAGTTGCGGCAGTAGTCATTTTTCTAGTACTCGCTTGTACTAGTCTTGTTTGATCGTCCATTTCACGATCTATAGGCACCCCATGCCTTTGGCTGGGATAACATACCACACCGTGACACTGACAAGGTGTTCAACCCTCTCCACAATGCAGTTTGTATGGAATTGTTCCTCAGGGCATCTTATGACAAAAGAACTTTTTTCAACCAAAATCTGGAACGATGACTCGTGGGAGAAGCAAACTGTAAAATATTAGAAATAATGCTATGAAATCATCAAGGATGATTCAAACTATTCATAAAAGTTATTCTTAGTCGACTCCAGTCTACAACAGTCATTAGTTTGGTTATCATAGTCTCCGTGAGGTGAGGTTTTCTAGTAGGCCGACGCCCATGCACATTCTCTTCGGCCAAATTCCTGCGGACCATCCTTTTTGATACTTCTATACCTTCATTGTTTATGATCGTAGTCAGATGGAAAATACTCTCTTTTCGATTTTCGGGGCAGATTACTTTAACTTTTTGATCTGTACGGGCAGTGCTGATCTTTTTCCGGTCACATTTTCCTACACGGTCTGCTTCCTGCGGTTTACTTTCATCGATCTTAATTTTTATTCGATTACCTACAGACCTGAGAATGGCTACAATTGTTGATATACCTCTCTAGGAATGTCAGGTGTTCAGTGACAATGTTTGTTTTCATCTACAAGTTCTTGTAGGAGTGTCCGAAGTCTTGTCTATAGTGAGAAGATGCAGATTTGAGGTTATCACGTCGAATTGTTGAAAAATGTTAATCCGCTAATGAAGCTTAGCATAATTATTGTAAGAATGCATAACTCACGTTCTGATTACTTTGAGTACAAAGACAGTCGAAAAACTAGTATGTACCTAATAAAGAAAACGAAAATACAGCAAACCGCAAATTTTGACGAACAGAAACAAAATGAGAAGACACATCACATAATTGACAAATTTTGCAAGTTTCAGGTGTAACTACATATCAAAAACAATAACAATGATGCCAGTAGTTGAGTCAATTGAAACAACTCTTTCAAAACCTCTTATTTTGCTTAAATGGTCGTTTGAAACTAGAAATTACGTAAATTCGAGCACTTTACCTAATTATTTGGCCACCTACTGTAAGAGACGAATTTCGAATATAAATATATCGGAAACAAAAAAAAAACACATGAAAACCAACGCAGAGATTCATACTAAATTTTATAATTCTCCTGTATCCAGGCTTCTTCGGACGCAGTGTCTGAAGAAACTCTAGTAGAGACGAAACGTGTCACCATGTCATAAATTTTGTGTAAATCTCTCAAGAATAAGTTTGTTTTATTTAATCATAGTAAACGTTTAACCCCTGGTGTTAGCTCATTAATGTCTTATACTCATGTATTAGGTACATCGGAAATGATGCAGTTGAGATGATGAACATTTTGCAAGTTATTGTTGAAATTGCTCACAAATTTTTCGAAATATAAATACTAATTACTGACTCTGATCTGGCACTTATCTATTCTATTCTCTTTCAGAATGCCCTCCAAATTTTGTACAATGGCAAGTGAATAAACCTCCAAAATATGCTTTCGAATTTGGGATTTATTCTTCAATATAGAATTCCAGAAAGTAGCTGATGCACTCTTCGGTCAAACTTGAATCTTTCGAGTGGAAAAACCAAACCATGCATCTGACAACAAATACTCAAACTACTACTGGAACTGCTTCTTCTCCAGAAGGTAAGTATTTACTGATATGCTGCTCACTAGCCCCTATATATATATATATATATATATATATATATATATATATATATATATATAATATATATATATATATATATATATTATATATTATATTTATATATATATATATTATATATATATATATATAATAAATAAATTATATATAATAATATATATATATATATATATATATATATATATATATATATATATATATATATATATATATATATATATATATATATATTATATTAAAATATATTATTATATATATATATATATTTATATATTAAATATATATATAAATATATATATATATATAAATATAAATATATATATATATATATATATATATATATATATATATATATATATATATATATATATATATATATATATATATATATATATATATATAAATGTATATATGTATGTGGCATATGTGAAATTAAACTGAGTGTAGAACACATTTTCGCCGAATGCCCAAAATACTTGGTGCAGCGAAACAACTTTGACTTCCCACCAGATATCCACAACATTATTGGCAAAAACTGTAATATTCCAAATATCAACTTTCTGAAATGTATCGATATTACAGGGTTTTTCAACAAGAGGTGCCGGGTTTTGGTAGTAAATGAAATACAAAATAAACTAGAAAATTTTAACATTGCTACAGTAATCTTTAACATAGCTTATTATAATTAAGTATGAAAAACAATATCTGTCTTATGACCGCCACGGCTTCTGTGACATGACACAACTCTTTTGGCAAAATTTGAGTTTACGTCGCTACACATTTGTGGTGGAATTTCTCGAATTATGTTCCAAATCTCGTGTTTCAAATCCGGAATGGTTCCTGGATGGTTCGCGTAAACCTTACTTTTAACATAGCCCAACAGAAAGCAATCGAGGGGTGTTAGGTCGCAAAATCTTGGCGGATAGTTAACATCACCATTTTGCGATAGGATTCTTCCTCCCAATTTCGTCTGCAATAAAACCATAGTTTCTCGGGCGGCGTGACATGTCGCACCTTCCTGTTGAAACCACATATTGTTATCTTCCATATCCCTTAAAGCTGGCCACAAATATTCGTTTATCATGGCAGGAAAACATTCACCATTGACGGTAACCGCTTGACCGTCTCCATTCTCAGAAAAATATGGCCCGATTATACCCCCATTCCACAAAGCGCACCAAACAGTCACACGTTCGGAGTGCATAGGCTTCTCGTGAATGCGTCTTGGATTTTCACTGCCCCAAATGCGACAGTTTTGTGTGTTTACATACCCACTTAAATAAAAATGGGCTTCATCGATAAACATTATCCTCTTGCAAAAGTCATTATCAACAGCCTGCTTTTGGAGTATCCAATTAGCAAACGTACGTCGCTGCAAGTGGTCGGCTGGCTTCAATTCTTGAGTTAACTGTATCTTGTTTGGGCGGAGAGACAAATCTTTTGTTAAAATTCGCACCGTTGTGGTTATACTGAGAACAAGTACTGCGCACGTCGTGGGACAGACATTTCTGGATCTGCAGCCACACTTTCACGAACCACTGCGATGTTATCCACAGAACGGCATGCACGTTCACGTACTGGAGAGTTTACATCTTGGACAGATCCATCAGTTTCAAACTTACGCACAAAACTGCGAATTGTTTTTTCTGTTGGGCGGTTATGGGGACCAAAGTAATCACGAATTCTGCGAAATGTCTTCATTACAGAAGACTAATTTTCATAATAAGTTTTCACAATGTAAGCACGGTGATCTACCGGGTATCGCTGCATTTTACTACTTGTAATGACTTGTGAAATGTCAGATCAACTCACTGTCATCAAATCATAGCACCCTATTATAAATATAATCTCTCAACATCAGGTACCTCTTATTGAAAAACCCTTTATAACAAAATTATGAACATGTACTGCTCGCTAATAAGCAATAGGTTGATGAGAATTTGCTTGAATACAAAAAGATACAAGCCATTTGTGGGTACTATAGAATTGGAAAAATATACCTCATTAAATTATAGGGCTAAGGAGCTTATTTTAACTACAAATCATTCATAATTTCGGTGAACTCCAGCTCCAAGAGTAAATTATTTTCAATACTAAGATGTTATAACTTTGATAGGGTTTGACTCATCCTACTCCGTAGTTTATTTTTTATGTTTTATTTTAGAAAGAAAGGCTCTTGTGTAATTTCGATGTTTGGGATTGTAGCTCTGAAATTTATAATTTGAAAACTTTGATAGTGGAACCGGCAGTTCATCGAAAGATTGAAGCTACACATTACTACGATTGGATTCTAGATCGTCTTTTTATATATTTATTAATTCTTCTGCTTGAAACGTATAAATATATCCTGACCTTTATATATATATATATATATATATATATATATATATATATATATATATATATATATATATATATATAAATATATAATCTCTTGATAATTATTAGCAATAACAGGCTGGTTGAATCTTAAAAAACTCGATTTTATTAAAAAGTTGACGTTTCACTACGACATTTGTAGTTATTCAAAACTTCTGAAAAAATTGAAATTTCTTTGACATTTATTGATTTGAAAAAATTTGAAAAGACAAGACTGCTTTGTCTTGTTAAAAATTTTTTTCGGATGTGGCTGTTCTTTGTTATTTATTACGTGCTATTCAGTCTGATATTAACATTCAAAATTGTTATTATTAGAAGGCAAGGGAAACTACAGAAACCTTTACCCACGTAATGTTCGAAAATAATAATAATAGGGTACTATTTATCTAACAATAAAGAAATTAGTCGCGGGAAAATATTAGAAAAGTAGAGCAGAATTATCGGTATAGAATGTTCATATGGAAGCAGCCGTTGACACGTGTTTCGGACTCTTTGGTCCTCATCAGAACGGCGTAGCTAAGCATTGGATTGAAAATTTGGAGATGAAAATAGTTTAATAAATATATATATATATATATATATATATATATATAAATATATATATATACATACATATATATATATATATATATATATATATATATATATATATATATGTATATATATATATATGTATATATATATATATATATATATATATATATATATATATATATATATATATATATATATATATATATATATATATATATATATATATATATATATATATATATATATATGTTTATATATATATGATAATGTGAAACAATAATTACAATAATTGTCAATACTTGGTTTTATCTAAAGTAGCAAATACGAATTTTATAACTACTATACTGTTTCTTACTACAAAAATATTCTCACAGTTAAATAACGGATCAATCATCCACTTTCCAAATTGTCGAAGTTATTTGGAAATGTTCCATCTTTTGTTTGGCCATCTCAAAATAAAAAATATTTTTGTTTACAAAGTGATTACCAATGTTTGACGCAGTTATTGTTTCACATGTATAAAAAAGTTCTAAGTTCGAAGAAAATTTTGTTTGAAGGTGCAATCCACAGTTAGGGATCCCCTAGTAATGTCTGCTGTCACCTAAATCGATGTACATCCTTAAATCTACTTCTGATTTCAGGAACTATTCTTTTGAACGACACCTACACCAAAATGACATCTGACATTCTGGCCGAGAGAACTCTCAACGACTTCCTGTCGGAACATCCAGGTGAACTCATCAGAACCGGCAGTCCTTTATTCGTTTGTACGGTTCTTCCTCCACACTGGAGGTCGAATAAGACATTGCCGGTGGCGTTTAAAGTGGTCGCGTTAGGGGACGTGGGGGACGGTACCGTTGTAACTGTTAAAGCGGGAAATGATGAAAACTATTGTGCCGAACTCAGAAACTGTACCGCAGTTATGAAAAACCAAGTGGCTAAGTTCAATGATTTGAGGTTTGTTGGAAGGAGCGGTAGAGGTGAGTCTTTAAATTTCAAAGAAAATCAAATATTGAGCTGTGTGCATGACGTTATGGTCTCTTGGACTTTTTTCTGTATTCTGTGAAAATTCTGTTTAACTTCCGTCTATGAAGTATTTTTTGTTTTTTTTTGTCCAAACATTCATCAGAAAAACCAGAACAGAGTTCAACACTCACTGAAAAGTTCGTTATACATTTTTATAAAATGAATGAAATCCTTACCCATGATAATTATTATATAGTTGATGGAATCCGTCGTTACTACGTGATAATTTAACATGATGAACAAAAACAAAACTTGAATTTACTACGTTTATTATCACAAAAATACTTTGAAAAATATTACACTGCGATTGCAATTTCGGTCACTAGACCATCATCGGACAGATTGAGTCAAGAACCGAATACATAATTACAGATTTGTAACTACAGCATATATCCTACATCGAAAGTAAAAAATTGGATAAATTCACATCTTTAACATATGTTGGTTCTCTAACAGAAAAAGTTGCTAATGTCATACCTAAATGTAATATTAAAATTGCTTTCAAACCTAAGACAAAATTCTCAGGATTTTTATTCAATGCCAAATATATCACTTCAAAATTTGAAAGTTCAGGAGTTTATAGGTTGATTTGTCCTGTATGTAAAGGAGTGTATATAGGTCAGACATCGATCGTCCAAGACAAGATTTAAAGAACACCAAAAATCTTTTTTGAAAAATAAAACGGAGTTAACGGTTTCAAATCATTGCCGTGAAAACCACCACACGTTTCCACATATAGATAACTTTCGAATTATGCACAAATTACCGAAAGGAACCATACTTACTTACTTAGAATCATTAGAATTTAGGATTGATTGGGCCGATACTTGGTGTAAATTAATAAACATATTAAAACAATGGTTAAAACTAACAATTTACACATTTATTATAAGAAATAACGCATGACGCACGTTTCGGTGGAACTTCACCTTCTTCAGATGCTAATGGCAAACTAACTATGATTCTCTGTTATATCGAAAACAAGAAATGAAAATGGGTCATTTCTTGTTTTCGATATAACAGAGAATCATAGTTAGTTTGCCATTAGCATCTGAATAAGGTGAAGTTCCACCGAAACGTGCGTCATGCGTTATTTCTTTAAATAAATGTGTAAATTGTTAGTTTTAACCATTGTTTTAATATCATTAGAATTTTTTAAACTCAATCATAATGCAAAAGATATCTTGCTGAACGACCAGATTGACTTGATATATTCTCCTATATTTAGGGTATTCAAACAATAATGATATTTTTCTGAGAACATTTCATTGTACCAATTTGGGAAATCCACATCTATTAGCCCTTCTTGAAATGTGTTCCTCTTGTCTATTAAGGTACCTGCAATAATTCTTTCCCATCCGTGAGCGCAAATCTGTAATTATGTATTCAGTTCTTAACTCAATCTGCCCGATGATGGTCTAGTGACCGAAATTGCAATCGCAATGTAATATTTTTTCAAAATATTTTTGTGATAATAAACGTAGTAAATTCAAGGTTTGTTTTTGTTCATCATAATTATTATATATTGAGGGTTGAAAAGTTCTTTTTCTCAGATGTTCTAAGCACTCAATTGTGGGATTTTTATTTTATTAGAATTAATTTTGTGAATACGACGGAATAATATTCTGTCATTCTGTGGAATATTTCACGTTTCTCATTTTCACTACTTATTTTAACTATAAATCAAAGTATGTCTGTGTTTCTACTCCATAACGATTAATTCACATCCACTTTCAAACAGTTATAATAATCGAATTCGATGTTTCAGTAAAGTGTTGTGATTTTTGAACTTGAATGGGTGAACTTTCAGGAATACCGCTTGACGTAACTTTTTTTTCTTCTTGAAAAATGCTATTGATATTTTGAATGAAAAGATTTTTCAATACCAGACTCTGAAGCATATTCTTGATTATTTGCTTGGTACATAGGTTATATTATTTCGATATATATTTGCCTTTTAGAACAATGTTTAAGATTAAAAGAACAAACTTGTTATGTATTATAGTTATCTGTGAAATCAATAACTAAAACTGAAAGCAGTAGTTAGCCCTTCGGTGTCATAATTGTCAAACACATAGGTATTTTATTCTCAGCATCAATTGGTCAAGCACATCGCATGGCTTTTTCGGTAAACACATGTTCCGCATAAGCTTGGAACAAAATCCCCTTTGCCTGTGCGGAGAAGAAGAAACACTGGAACACATCTTCGTGCTATGTCCCTTGTAAGAAGAAAATATAAGAGATTTATTCACAGGTATGGCCAACTGAAAGCAATCCCTATAAACTGGGATACAATAATTCCTAGTAATAGCCAAGATATATTTTGATGATGTACGATTAACTAAAGAAGAGTAATTTAAAAATATAATTACATGACGACGTATAATCAACTGTGGTATCTCCTGAGTCTCAGAGAATCTTTCAAATCTCTTATGTGTATTATCTCCATATGCTTGATATGCCTTTCGCTCAGTGTCTTCACCTGTTCGTGCAAGAAGAAACAAAATCGATATGATCAGTGCCTCAGCGTATTGTATCCCCTTCTATCGCATTCGTCTTCTTTAAACAAAATCCAATATGAGGTAAATTACTTCATTGAGATCTGATAGAATTGGCACACTCATTTACATTGGTGCTCAGAAGATGTTCTGATAGGACGAGCTCATTAGGAAGCCCCACTAGAGAGGAGGTCTCACCATATTGAAAAAACCCTTGAGTATACGGAAAGATGTCAGTATTAGATCACGAGTTTTGGTGTTCGAAGAAATAATTTGAATTTCAATGTTTAACGAGAAGTTATTGATTTCTAAAAAAATCTATTGAAAATTTTATCGGTTATGACTTCTGGGAGCTGCTAATCGTAATGGTATATAACACCGCTCGATAGGTCTTGCCAAGGGCTTGCTTTCAGATAATGTGCCATTGTCTTGTAACCAACCTCCCTTTTGAAAAAGATATTTATGCCCTGGCTAGCAGGGAGATTGGTTAACATATGAGAGTTCTAGGTTTTTCTCAGTAATAACAACAAGAGTAAAATGTAGGTATTTACTGTTTTCCTTTACATAAGGTGAGACTTATCTTTTTATTGTTTTTCTATTTAATTTTCCATTGACTTGTGATATTCTTGAGGCGGATTGTACTTCTGATTTCTTGGTAGCTCCAGATAAGGTGGATTTCAAACTCAGACCAAGTGGAATTTTAGCTCCTGACAACGTGGACTTCAAACTCAGACCAAGTGAATTTTAAACTCCAACCAAGTGGCTAAAATCATTCGGGGCAAATCAACATACAATCTCTAACTAAATATGTTCCAAGAATATCTGTAGGGTATCGATGGCCAATTCAAATTAACATTTAGATTTGTCTCAAGCAAAAATGCTAAGAAAGACAGCATATGTTCCAACATTAAACTGAACATAAGGTATGACCACGTGAAATTTACCATCATTAACCTACAAAAATCTTGTGTTAAATTGAGAGAATAAAATAAGCAAATGAATTAGAAATATTTTAAATTAAGAAATGTGAGATGATTATTTCAATATAGAAAGATAAATAATTTTATATAGGTAAATGAAAAAAAAAATGAAATGGCGGAAGAATGAAATGAGGTATTAATTCACATTTTCAAGACAATGCATCAATACGAAATAGATATTATTCTTCTCATAACTTACCGTCTATCGAGACACCACAGATACTTAATAAATTTTAATAAAATTTAACAAACTTTCAATTTATATTGAATATAATTCTTATATTTAGCGATGTTATTAGTTCGACAACCAGCTGCTAAAAGAAAGAACGATTGTTCATCCGACACTTCCTAGATACTTTCCTTCCACGCAACTCATTAATCATAGAGCATAGGAAAGTGAAGCGTGAAACCACGGTACCTAAATGAACAATTCAGTACAAAATGCAGTGGCTACAGTCACTCGGTAAATTGACCCGTTACAGTCTGTTATAACATAGCTCTACAAAGGATCGAGTGGATCTGGTTCTAGGTCAAAATGCACCAGAATAATGACAATTCGTCATGAAATTTGTGGTATCGTTAGATCAGTACCTACAGATCGACGGAAATGAATGCGCTTGACCGGTAGGTCACTTGAATCGACGTTAGGGTCCAAACATCTACTTCATAACTACTTTTCAAGAAAATGCTTTGTCAGGATACATCCCAGATATTCGGAATGTGACCATAAAGGTTCCTTCTATTTTGCTCTAAAATCCTGTGAGTTATGCCCACCGAAAGTGACGCTATCATGGTCAAATGGACCGTTGGAAATTGTTCATTTTGGTGGAATTTCTTTCATTTCTAAAAGAATTGAATGATCTTCGAAGAGGGGATGTGCGTTTAAGGGATGCTCACAAACTTCTGTTTATTTTTATTATACTGCCATAATGATAAAAATGAACAAAAGTTTGTTAGCATCCCTTCTACGCACATCCCCCCTTGATGAAGATCATTCAATTCTTCAAAAATAATAATTTGAATACTGCTTTTTCTAGTCATAGCAGATTGGATAGAATTATTTTCAATAATAAATTGTCAAAACTCGATCCGGTGAAGAAAACAGAAATTTACAGAATGGACTGTGAATAATGTGAGTCATCTTATACCGGCCAGACCGGAAGATGTTTTGAAAGACTGAAGGAACATGTAAAAAACGGGCAGTTGGCTTTTCGGGAACATCTAGAGTCGAAACGACAAAACATCTCATACTCTTTTGAACCAGAAATTCTTTATTATTGTGAAAAGAGTATGAAAATGAACTACCTAGAAGCCATGGAAATGAACAAACTCCAAAAATCCCTTGATAACATTCTTCTCAATGACCAGTTAGACCTAAACCATTCACCCTCTTTGAGTCTCTGATAATTTGGAAATATCCATCGATTTCATTTAATCACTTCCAGGTAGGTACCGAACCAAGAATATGAATATTTTCAAGTGATGTCTTTGTAATAAGTATTCAGTCTTGATAATGCGAAACTTGTCGAAACTTTTTTCAGTTTGTGGTTTTCAGACAAGTATTTTACTTAATACCTTCTATTCATTCAACTAAATTACAGTCATTAAAATTATCATTCATTCAGAATATTTGATTCATATTATTGTCTGAAATGAACTCTCAAACGCGCTCATCACGGCATTGTGCTACACGTCGTATATTTCTCTCACACAGCTAATGAACATTCATCAAATCGCTCACTGTTTGAATTAAACGCAGAAAAACTTTTCAAATATACTCTAATCGCGAGGGAAAACCGGCAGACCATTACGTAAACAGCTTCCCGAGCGAAAAAGCAAATGTTTTTTCACGCTAATCCAGAGGTTCAACTTTTATATATATTTCGAATTGAATTTTATCGGTTTTTATTCATGAGTTGGCAAATGAAAAGGAAAAAGGGTTCGCCAGACAAACAGCTCATTTCGCGGAGGATTAACTTTCATAATCTGTTGACAGTTTCCATGATAAGTTTGTTCGGTTTTCCGCTAGGCACTTTGAGTTGATATTTCGGTGGGTTTTTCACTTGCGCAATGTCGTCGGGAAAGTCTTTCTCAGTTTTCCTTTTCTTAGCATCTCCTTTTAACGAGGGCGCGTTGAGATCGCTAGGTTCTCTTGAGATTTGCGTCTAAGGTAGCGTTGAAATTTCCGACGTTCAATTTTTTTCCCTCATTCTCAAACTCTTGAATGTGAACTACTGAAATATTGGATTGTTCTTTCAACTTTCTTTCAACTTTTCTTGCACACAGTTCAGAATTCTTTGTAAATTCCATCTAAAATTGAGTAAATTTTTGAATTTACTCAATTTAATTTATAATACGACTTTATTTAAATTTTTTTGAATATGTAGCACTTCTAAAATTTCTCTGCGTTTTTGATCTTTTTCTATTTCTAAAATTTTTGTGCTATTAAATTTGAAACTATGATTCTCATGGTTTTTATGTTTTATTAGTGCTGTGGTTTGTATATTTGTGTGCTTTTAATCTTTCTTCTAAATTTCGAAAAGTTTGTCCTATATATGATTTAATACAATTATTACAGGGTATAGTATAAACAACATGATATTTTTGCAGAAGAGGTGTTTAACTTTTTAATTTAGAATATATTTGTTTCATTTGATTTTGTGTAGTGTAAATGGTAGAACTCAAATTAATAAATTTCAATTTTTCAAAAGTTTTAAAAAACCCACGAATATCGTGGTGAACAACAATTCAAATAAATATATATATATATATATCTTAATTCATTATATATATATATATCTATATAATATATATATATTATATATATATATATATATATATATATATATATATATATATATATATATATAATATACATATATATATATATATATTAGGGTGTATCGATTTTTAACTTTTTTTTTGTTTTCAAATGCCAAGTTGAAAAAAAGTTGCTACTAGGTACCACAACTTACCACAAAAAAAATTGAATTTTTTAAAAAATGTTTAGGTCTCCCGCACAAGGCCTTAAATTTTAATTCTTTTCAAAAAATGCCAATTCTTTTTTAAATTTTAAAAAATAAAATCGTAACTTTTGTGTTTATTCCAAGTTAAAAAACAGTAATATTAGGGCATAAAAATAAGTAAGAAACGATTTTTTTAAATAAAAAATGGATTATAGGTATCCCGCACAAGCCCTAAAGTTTGTTAATTTTGATGAAATTTTGTAATTTTGTGTATATAAACCATGTTTTTTTTTAAATTTTAAACCAGCGGAACTAATTGTACTTTTGTTACTAAAGGCATAAAATGAGACAATATATATATACATAATTCATATATACATATAGTAAAAATATATACCACATATATACTATATATATAATATGTTTTATACCTGAAAAAAGATAGTTGGACCGTGTAAATTGTATGAGAAAGGTGTTGAAAGAAACTAATGTTATTTGCTATTACTGTTGTTTATTACAAAAGTATAAATGGTTATAACATGTCATAAAATGTAGTATAATAACTAAGTACAAAATGTTGCTGATTACTTTCCATACGACATGAGTGGCAGTTTTCTTGTTCTACTGCAAATTTACTGACTGGTTTAAGTATTCGTCCTTTCATCTTGGCTTCAAAACCTTAAAACAAAGTTATGTATAGTATTTACGTAAGCCTAGTGATTTTTACAAAATTTTATAAATGTTATTACAGTTCCCAAATGAAATTTCAATTTAATATGGAAGATAGTATGATAAAGACGTTATTTAAAAACATTATAACTACAAAATAGTCGAAAAAACTTACTTAAATTCTAATCCTTTGCAGAGGTTTTGTACTGGCTCTTGGTCTCGAACGTAGGTAGCTCTTTACGGTCTTCCAGTCTGGCACGGATAAAACCATCTCTTTCGATCAGCCCACATACTCGCTTCGAAGCTTCTGTGACTTCCTTGACAATTCGTTCCACCGCTTGAGTGTGAGAAGGAATTCTAAATTCAACCCTTCCACTTTTGCCAGTTTCCGCAATTGACTCCAACTCTTCTAGGCTCATATCAGTAACAAGAGGGGGTTCGGTTACTAAAGTGGATTGCCAATCAATCATATCTATATAGTCTTTGGCATCAAAATTGATCTGAGGGGGTTTAAATACCCTTACCCCTTTCCTTTCGTTTGCGCGAGCTTTCTGGATTCTCTTATAAGCCAAGGCTCTGATATGTTTCCGTTCATCGAACAGCATAGCTATCAAAACATTCTCTGGGTGAGCCATGAAAGCATTTCTCTGTAACGTTGCATGGACGACTTTTCTTAGCTCATCTTCCAAGTAATTGCTGAAAAGAATTATTTTAAAAAAATGAATGGAGCTTGCGGGATTTGGGGATTGCACTTAATTGAGAACCATGATGGTATGTAGACCTTCATTATGAACTCTGCAAGCTTTCTTAGCTGAGGGGTCGGATCATCGGTGGCTACATACAAACGAAGGACTCGATTTGCCAGAGTAAGCCACCTGGCGTGCGAGATGTTGCCGGGGTTTCGTTTGGCCAACTCTTCTGTACATGTGCCTGTTGATACAGCTTTGGATATTTCGTAAAGATACTTTTGGTCTGTACTCAACTCTTTAAGATCAACCTCTGTTATATCGCTTTCAATTGCAACAAAATTTACAACTTCCAGATTTTGGCAGCTTAAAAGTTGTTTACCAATAGTCCCACTAAATGTGTTCGGTCCAGAAGTTGGTCCATCAAGAGCAACCATAACTTTTCTTAATGGTAATTCGTTCAAATGTAGTAGACACACAACTGCCTGCAGTGGTTGTTCTATTTTATTTTCAAATAAGGTTATAACTCCCTTTGAAGTACCTGTATTTGTTGCCGTACCATCACAACCGATAGCTTTAAGTGTTTTCAGGTCGACAGTTTTTTTTCACAATACTTAACTAGTGATGTAACGATTTCCTTTCCTGTTCCATTTATGGGAGTTACATGACCGAAATATTTGGAACCAGGTTCTTCAACAATAGAGATGTGTTCTTCCGATACAGATTTTCTGACGCTTTTACCAGCTACTATTTCTTTTGTTATGGTTTCGTCTTACCATCAAAGTAAATAGCCAACAGATCGGAGGTTCGAGTTGAGCTTGCTTCTTTACGAGACTTAAGTATTTCACGTACTACTTTTGATTTGTCGATTACTGCTTCTTGGTTTTCAGCAGTGACGACATTTAAGTCTCGCAAAAGTGCAGTAGCTAACTGAGCTCCAGCTCTACTAGAAATGTCTCTGCGGTCACAAGCTCGTGAAAATGAAGATAAGCGTTGTGGCAGTTCTTGTTTTACTTCTACACTTGAAACACTTTTTTCACTCATATCAAGTAAATTTTTTTCAAAATCACCACCTTGACTTGAAGTTTGAGACATTGAATCATCTGAACTATCACTAGAATCAATGTTATCAACAGATTTTAAGTTTTGGTCCTCATTTTTATTTACAACAACCGGCATTAAAGCTTGTGACCTAGATTTTCTTTCTAATCGCCTTTTAAGTTTTTTAGTTTCATTTTTGTCACACTCTGCAATTGACATCAATCTAGGACCACGTTGGTCGAGCAAAAACTCGTGTTCTAATGCCGGGACTTTTTTGTCAATAGAACAAATGCAATTGCTGAGGTCACATTTGCAAGTACAAATGTCAAACAATGCAGTTACAGTTTTTGACTGAAAGCTTGTTATTGATTCTTTGTATGAGTTAGGATATTTCCTTTTAGGCCCTGAACATTTTTTAATTTTCTCAAGTTGCTCGTGCAGTTTTAAAACCATAAATATTGTATTTTTGGTGCCACAAACAGGAATAGAAGCTCTTTTCCATATCTCCTCAAGTTTTGAAGCAACTCTCAATGAAATTGCCTTTTTTTCAGGCTGATGAATTCCCTCTTGTTTCATTTCAACGCGTACCCACTCAAAATACTTCAATACATCCATCTTGGTCGGCAAAACATTGAAGCCACTCACATCGATAGGTTGCCCGATAACCGACATGTCGGTAGTTTGTCTAGTTAAATGCGGTTTTTTACTCATCTTGAACACAACAACACTCACTCGAGTCTTAGAAACGGTACAAGCTCACTGAAAACACAACATGAGTACAGCTACATGTCTGCGTGGTGGGTGATTCATAGGTGGAGCCTCACCGCGGTGAGACAGTCTGGCCTTCCCCTCCCCCACTCCATCGCTTCAGGTTGACGCTTGACTTATGGAAATGTACTACATTATTTCACTTATTACAATAAGTTCCAATAATTCCAACCAAGCTCAACCAGATTTTAGTCAAATTTAAGGTTTGAACTATGAACAATACAATCAGCAAAGTACTGCAAAATTACAAAAGTTGGCTGAAATTTACGACTTTTAGGCCTTATGCGGGAGACCTAAATGAAGTGCTAAATTTTTGAAATAATTTTTTATCATTTTTTGTACTTATTGTTAGAGGAATTTTAACTTGCAACTTAGAATAAAAGTGTTACACACTACTGGTAAAATTAACCGTGTAAAATAACTCACTTGGAATTATCACAGAGGTAGTGTAAAATATCAGAAAATGTGGCAGGTATAGCAATTTTCATATAAACATTGGATTCGCGTTATTAATACCATTATATATATATATATATATATATATATATATATATATATATATATATATATATACATATATATATATATATATATATATATATAACACATATATAAATAAATATATATATTAATACAAATCTATATATATATATATATATATATATATATATATATATATATATATATATATATATATATATATATATATATATATATATATATATATTATGGAATATAACGATATTCGGGTATGAAGTCAATGAAAACAAGCGTACTCTTTTTCTTGAGCTCTAGCTTTCGGAAATCTTTATTTTTCCTTCTTCAGGAGCAGCTGTAAAGAATGTCAAGAAAAGTAGAAAACGAAAAATGTCAATACAAAAACTTACAATTTGACATTCTTTACAGCTGCTCCTGAAGAAGGAAAAATAAAGATTTCCGAAAGCTAGAGCTCCAGAAAAAGAGTACGCTTATTTTCATTGACTTCATACTCAAATATCGTTATATTCCATAATACAATTGAATCGGTGATTGTTGAAAGGGTACTAAGTCCATTTTTCATTGAAATTGTATTTGATATAGATTTCTATACCAAATTATATCCCCGACCGTTTGGTGTTGAAAGGAATTATGTCTCATTCTAGGAAGCACTAATAATACGTACGTACTGGATTGCAGTGAGAGTTGAAAGGTACTAAGTCGCGGACTTAGTTCCATTCAACTCTGAACAGGAGGTTGAAGATGAATAATTTGTCGTGTTTTTGCTTCATAAGTAGATACTTGTTCATCATTTGGTATGTTTGTAGCCCTGGAAGACGTGTTCAAAAAACTAAACTGGCAGAAAAATGGGATCAACGTTGACGGAACACGACTAAATCATTTGCGATTTGCCGATGATATTGTGATCATCGCAAACACAGGCGAAGAGCTTAAAAGTATGTTACAAGAGCTCCATAAGGAATCGCTGCAGATCGGACTTATGATGAATCCAACAAAAACAAAAATCATGAGTAAGGAGAACATCGAAATAAAGATAAATGATCACCTTTTAGAGAATGTTCCTGAATACATATACTTGGGACACAAAATCCGGCTGGGTAAAGAAAACCAATCCTCCGAGATTCCAAGAAGAGTGAGCCTCTCCTGGGCGGCTTTTGGCAAGTTGGGGTTTATACCTATATCTCGGGAATTCCCTATAAACCTCAAAAGAAAATTGTTTGAGTCTTGTGTATTGCCAGTGCCCACGTATGGACTTGAGACAATATCCATTACCCGCAGATTTGCTGATAAACTGCGAACTACACAAAAAGCAATGGAAAGAGTAATGCTCGGAATCTCGCTGAGGGATAAGATACGAAATGAAGAAATTGAGAGAAGGACTGGGATGAGGGTCGTGGCGAAACTGAAATGGCGATGGGCTGGCCACGTAGCAAGACAAGACCAACATAGGTGGACACATAGGACTTTAGTGTGGCGCCCGAGGGTGACCAAGAGGAGCATTGGCAGACCGCAGAAGCGGTGGCAGGATGACATCCGGAGTATCGCAGGAAGGAGCTGGATCCGGATTGCTAGTGACAGAGAGGCGTGGAAGGATTTGGAAGAGGCCTACATTCAGAAGTGGATGAACACAGGCTGACTAAGAAGAAGAAGAAGATGTTTGTAAGAATTATTGTTCATTTCTATGTGTTATTTCTCCAATAAAGTATATTAGTTTAATCATAACTACTTAATTTTGTTTTACTGATTATTGAATGGAACTAAGTCCTTCCTTTAAAAAAATAATAAAAAATACAAAAATTGGAAATAATGATAATTTCTCTGTAGATGAATGATTCCTCACCCATTTACTTTTATTACGCTGACTGCATGTATCAATGAAATGAAATAAATAACTTTTAAACATTTTTTTTCAATTTACTCAAAACTTTCATTTTTGGACTTAGTACCCTTTCAACAATCACCGATTCAATTAGTAAGTCGATTAAACAGTACCTATATATATATATATATATATATATATATATATATATATATATATATATATATATATATATATATATATATATATATATATAAAGTACTGTTTTTCCGATATAGGTTATGTTCTAGTTATAGTTATAGTGTCATGCTTAAAATTTCATCAATCGATCGACCATCCAAAATTAATCAAGTTCAAGCTTACTCATCAAATCTATGATAGTTTCATATGCTTCAAATTGAAAATTAAAGGCATTGTTACATGAAGAGTACTTTGTATTCTCCATTCCATTGAAAACGTACAACAAATCAACCCGAATTTGCCGACATTGAACGCGTGAACCAGCTGATTATCGGAGTGTGCAAATGATGCCGCCGACGGACAAATCCGCTGGCCGCTGATTTAGCCGCATACCACCCCCTCGTTCCGCCCCCGCGGGATCGAATTATCCGCTGGGCCTCACTTTTTTCCCGTGAAAAATGTGCAGCACTTGATGTGTTTAACCCCGCCATTACGGTTTGTGTGATACCTCAAACACACCGCCGCGATATCTGGCTTGGTTTGAAATGTTTTTCGAGGGCAATTTGTTGATTGGGTCGGACGGTATGAATTATGCAGGAGGTTTTTTCTATTGTAATATTGTATTGTAAGAATAGTAACTCTCATTACTGTAATGAATAAAGTGGTACCTAATAGATTCAATCTGAAATGAGATTGGAACAATTACTATAATTTTCAATGGTAAAGAATATAACGTGAGTAAAACTCGAGGCAAAACTTCGGTTTTTGTTTTCACTTTATTTGAATTTACTATGTTTATTATCACAAAAATACTTCGAAAAATATAACACTGCGATTGCAATTTCGGTCACTAGACCATCATCGGGCAGATTGAGTTGAGAACTGAATACATAATTATAGATTTGCACTTACGGGTGGGAAAGAGAAGCGCATTCCAAGAAGGGCTTATACAAGTGGATTTCCCAAATAGGTACAATAAAATGTTCTTAGAAAAATCATTATTGTTTGAATACACTAAATATAGGAGAATATATCAAGTCAATCTGGTCGTTCAACAAGATATCTTTAGCATTATGCTTGACCCAATCATAATGTAATATTTCTTTCCCACCCGTTAGCGCAAATCTATAATTTTGTATTCAGTTCTTAATCTGCCTGATGATGGTCCAGTGACCGAAATTGCAATCGCAGTGTTATATTTTTCCAAGTATTTTTGTGATAATAAACATAGTAAATTCAAGTTTTTTTCTCTTATATGGATCCCCTCACACGTAGGGATAAGAGGAAATGAGCTGGCTGACAAGATGGCAAAGGAATCACTCAGACTAGATACCATCCGAGAACTACAGTTGGCAAGTGATCTGAAAAATAGGTTTAAAAGACTAATAAAAAACAAAAGACAAAAGCTATGGAGCCTTTCTAACATCGAACTGTTGTCAATAGAGACTGCTATAGACTTCTATAGCTTATATATATATATATATATATATATATATATATATATATATATATATATATATATATATATATATATTAATATATATATATATATATATATATATATATATATATATAAATATATATATATTATATATATATATATACTATATATAATATATATATTATATATATATATTTATATAATATATATACAGTTGGGCAAGTGATCTGAAAAATAGGTTTAAAAGACTAATAAAAAAACAAAAGACAAAGCTATGGGAGCCTTTCTAACATCGCAACTGTTGTCATAGAAGAACTGCGTATAGACTTTCTATAGCTTATATATATATATATATATATATAATATATATATATATATATATATATATTATATATATAATATTATAATACAATATATATATATATATAATATATAAATAAATATAAATATATATATATATATATATATATATATATATATAAAAATTATATATATATATATATATATATATATATATATATATATATATATATATATATATATATATATATATATATATATATATATATATATATATATATATATATGAATTTGTAATGACAAATACTTTTCTCCCTTTGGTAATTCTGTTTTGTTGGTCTATAAATCTAATACACATGAAATTCAATTACACCGAATTCATGCAACGCAAACTGTATCATCACTTCGGCTGAATATATGCGGATGAAATAGATCAAATTATAGTTGTTTATTCATACACTAGTTCTACAAAACGAATATGCTGTATAAATACCGATTCATTTGATTGCGTTTTGAATATATCACCTATTGCGCATTTATTGTGTAAAATAATCATTTTCTACATATGACACATATAGTAAATATGAACATTGTTTGCCATTTTTTTAAAATTATATTCTGAAATCCCCGGAACTAGTTTTTTTTCGGTTGGAAAATAGATGTAGTTTGATGGATTATCTAATTTTAAAATCCATTCTCAGAGCTCTCAGTTCTTGTTTCCGAGTTTCATAACATCAAATCAGATCGCCCGACGTTTCGAGCTCCCATGGCATGTTTTTCCGATCGTAAATCAGGGTTAATGTCAACTTGCCGCGTACTGGCCAGCGCGGTTGGAGGAATAAATTCGAAAGTGTACATTACTGATTGAGTTTCTAAACCTTGTTTGACTTCCGGTCAATAAAGTACTGTGAGCCATCACTTATTTTTTGAATTGTAGGAGCAATTACAATACACTTGTTTAGGGAATATTCTGAAGATATTTTCAGTTTTTTAGTGGTACTAATTCCGGTATTTAGACATTCATATTTTTTATCATCCTAATGAATACGCACAAGATGTTTTCTACTTACTTTACATGAATATATATATATATATATATATATATATATATATTCATGTAAATAATATATTTATATATATATATATATATATAATTATATATATATATATATATATATATATATATATATATTCAGTGACGGCTCGTGAGGTTTTGGTTTGAGGAGGCTACAAGAGGTGTTAAAAAATACACCATAGGCGAAAATTTTAGGATTTCAAGGTCAACCGCCTTATAATTTGAAGAAAATCAAAGTAAAACAAGCACCCTAAGCTATTAATTTGTTTTCTCTTTCGAGTGTCTACCTTGAGACCTACAACTCCTATTCACAATATTCACAAAAACTCTTCTCAGCCAATTAATCAATTCATCTATTCATCAAATTTTTTTTTCTTTCAAAAAATAGGTACCTACCTGCCTACTTAACGAATTTGTTAACAGCTGGTGAGAGCAAATAAAAAGTTATTATATATTTTTGAAGATTAGCGGGGTTCTGCGATCTTTAACGTTAGCAAAATGATCTATAATATCCTCATAAACTTTTGTGTCTTTCGCCAAAAGTTTTACCAATTCCTTTTCAATAGACAACAAACTAATATTTTTCAAACGATCCTGGCTCATTGAATTTCGTAAATAAGTTTTAATCTCTTAAGAGTGGAAAACGAGCGCTCTACGGAAGCCGATGTCACCGAGATAGAAACAATTAGACATAAGAGTTTATAAACTTGGGGTAAATCTTGATTCAAATCATTATCAAAAAGGTATTTAATAGTCCTTACATGATTTTCATTTTGCCCCAAAATTTCATTGTCATCATAAACAACACACAGTTCACTTTTTATGGCCACTTTATCAAAAAAAGTGTATTTTTGACATAAATTTTCCAAAAGGTTATCTGGAAAATTAGCCGAAAATCCGGTTAACAAATTTTTATTGAGTAAGTCGAAGAAATGCAGTTCTTTCAAATCAGAGAAACTTATTTCTATTAAGCTCCATATCTGCGTAAATGAGTTTCTTTCGTTTTGGGCTAAATTGAGTCGTATCATCAGTTGTTTGAAATACAGAAAATAGTTTTTCAAAATAAATTTCTGCACGAAATTCTGAAATTTTTTCCAAAAGAAACTTGAGGCGATTTCGTGAGTAAATTACATCTGAAAACTTGTGCTGTAATATTTGAAAAACTATTTCTGTTTGTTCAAAAATTAATTTAAAGATGTTTAAAATATATATAAATTCCTTATCTTGTAAGTAAGATATTAATCCGCGTGCTGTATTTAAAGTTACTTTATCGGTGAAAAATTCCTCACTTTCAACTAGGTATAGAATTAAATCCTCAAATCCTAAGCGGCTCCAAACAGAGACATTTTCACTAGTAAAAAGTAAACACTGCCAACAAAATAATTTTTTTTTTACCTGTGATCTGGTTAGGCAAGGATGTCTCTCATAATTCCTTGTATTGAAACCGCGGTTTTGTTGTCTGTTACGCTGCACCAAATTGTTTAATTTAGGGGTAGGCCGCAATGTTTTATCAAAACTTTATCCTCATAACTTAGTGCACTAAAGTTATGGGATGACAAATATTCCACTATAAGTCACCATTGACATTTTTGAAATTAACTTCAGTAACCAAACTCATTTTAAAACAATACGCGAGCAATATAAGTAAACACGCTGCCATTAGTAACTACGATCACACTACGATTCAATTAATGCTTTCCAACGAATTCACTCGATGTCACGCGAAATTCTATAGTTGTGATTGGTCGACATTGTATGAGACTGGGTTTCTATCCGTGTTGCCATTTACAGGTGTTTTGCTTTTCTATTGCAATGAAGTATTCATTCGCAGTATTTGCACCGTTGTTTGCTTTTCTGTGGCAGGCATAATGAACGTTGAGAATATACCTTTCTAAGCCTTCCGCAGCGTTGCCACAAATCTTGAAATGAATGAAATGCAGTAAATGTAAATACCTTCTATCTTAATTAATAAATTATATTATATAATGTAGGTTGAAAAGAAGGAAGGTGCATAAAATAATATAAATTTGATTAATATGAATATGCTGAATGCTGACTATTCAATATAATATATATATTAGTGATACACGGAATATTATTGAGGAGGCTTAGCCTCCTTTGACTAGCCGCCCCTGATATATATATATATATATATATATATATATATATATATATATATATATTTTTATATATATATATTTATATATATATATATATATATATATATATATATATATATATATATATATATATATATATATATATATTTATATATTTGTGGCTAAACTTCAATGGCATTCCCTTTCTAAATCAATGTACCTACCTACTTGATTTAAAGAGTTCGATTGTTTTCTTCTCATTATAATTTATTTAAATGGGCTTCATATTCCGATATTCATCGTTTCTTGCTCAACTAAGGATATCATTGCTATTTATATACCAATATTTTATCAGACATAAGAAAAAGCGTGGGCAACGGAGCTCCATCAGTAAGATCTCATTTCTCCCTAATTTGTTCTTGTTTATGTACAAATTCATAATCCACCAATAACCTCGAAAGTTAAATTGGAGGCCATGTGGAGATGAGCAAAACTTTAAACTCACGAAAAAGCATACTTAAATGAACTCAATACACGTATCAAACTTCAACCCTCTAACTCAATCGGCAGAGACTAAGGGGGTGCGAAAGTTGGATGAACTTTATATCGTTAAACTCATCAACTCAATACACGTTCAAAGTTTTAATACTCTAGTTCAGTGTGGAGGAGGTTTGGGTCGCAAAAATCTTTCCCGTTTTCTTAATTCCATGCATTCTTCAAAAGGCACTACAAAGCTAAATATTTAAGATATATTGATCATAATTATTTATCTTCTGCTATCGTTTCGAAACATTTTCACTTATGCACCCCTTCCAACCCCCCGTCACTACCTTCACGAAATTTTGAAAATACTAAAATTTCTATCAAATTTACCAAATATATAGCTGCATGGTGTCATGAAATATTTTTATTACAAAATGGCGAATGCGGTTCACCAACTACCAGGCAACGCGTTCGACAAAACTAATTTTGATAATATGACTCCATGAAAAAAAAAACAAAACACTTAAATGTGCTAAATATGGCGATGATAGATCAAACGCAGTTCAACTATATATATATATATATATATATATATATATATATATATATATATATATATATATATATATATATATATATATATATATATATATATATATATATATATATATATATATATATATATACATAAGAAAGTCGCAGTCTAGTAGAAACGTTACATCGATTCGACCTACTTCAGGAAGTGGTGTTCCAAAATCCATGTCAATTAAATTGTACCTGTAAACAGTTACCTCAAAGCAGGTCTAATATGATTGCAGCACTACATTTTCATTCAATAGATGACTGAAGTTTATCCTACCTATGTATGAATAATTTCAATGATTTCAACACTGCTTATTACTTTCATTCTTCAAATAATGTTATACCTACTACAATCTATTATATTATAAGGCAAAGTGATAATTCAATTAAAGTTAACTGCTAATGAAAACGATCAAATTAATAGCAAACTTACGTCCTCCACGATATTTATAGAATTATTGAAAATCATTGATAATTTTTTATTATTTGACTAGTCACGAGCATTTGATTGCTTACAGCTCAATTTCATAACCAACAAAATGTATAGTTTAGGATTTAGAGGAGTTTTTCTGAACTGGATCACGAGTTTTTTATCTGACCGCAATTTTTTTGTTGAGAACAATGAAGTTAAATCGAAATGTTATGCTCAGACTATGGGAGTGCCCCAGGGCTCTGTGTTGGGACCTCTGATTTTTTTGTTATTTGTAAACGATGTACCCGAGTACATCAATGCTGACTCTATCACCTTGTTTGCTGATGACACTTCCTTGGCGGTGTCGGCTCAGACCACTGGTGAACTCAAGTTAAAATGCGAGAGACTCATCCGGGAATTCTCGGATTGGTGTTACAAGAATTCTCTAATGTTAAACTTAAATAAAACAGAATTTATGCAGTTTCAACTGCGTGAAATGAACCTGAACGAAGCATTGGTTATCGATTTTCAGAAACATGAATTACGATCCGCAGATAGTGTAAGATTTTTGGGTGTACATGTCGACAAGTATTTGAGGTGGCACTGTCACGTGGATCAACTCAGTAAAAAGTTAAACAAATCATTCTACGCGCTTAGTCGTCTTAAACACTCGTTGCCAATGGAGAGCCTACTCACGGTGTATTATGCACTCGTACACAGTCATCTGAGTTACAATATTGTTTTGTGGGGTGGCTCGACTGGAAGTGGAAGAGTTTTTCTCACACAGAAAAGGATTATACGCCTCATATATAATTTGAAACCCCAGGAGTCCTGCCGACCGACATTTATTCAGCAGAAAGTTCTACCACTGCCGTGTATCTATATTTTACATTGTCTCTTGTTTGTTCGGCATAGGTTATTGAATCTGAATAAACTTACTAGTTTTCACGAGTATAATACGCGGAATAAGGACACATTATGTATTCCCACGCATGCTACCTCTAAGTTTGAGTTATCACCTAGTTATGTAGGAATCAAACTTTACAATCGTCTCCCCCAAGGGATTAGGTCTTTAGATTTATTATGTTTCAAGAAGGAAATTAAGAAGATTCTGTTGAAACACTGCTTTTACAGCTTAAAAGAATATTTTTCAGTTGAATTCTGTTAGTCTTTCTCCTAATAAGTTAATTTGTTACTTGTTAGGTTAATATGTATATTTAGTATGTGACGTGTCCTATACATTTATGTAATGTCTGAAAGGATAAATATATATTATTATTATTATTATTAATACACTGCCGATATCAAACATCCTTTGAAATATAACACATACATAATTCATTGACTGCATGAACTATTAAGTTTTAATTCATTATTTTGGTAGGAATTATTTATTGATTTTTTCCTTCTAATAAACTCTTTGGAATTCTGTATAGCTCTAGAAAAAATTATTGATGAAATTTTTTATTCACTTCATTCTAATTTACGATGATGAGCAAAATCAAAAGTTCATTTTATTGTGTTCAATTCAAAATTCTTTGCTCTAATTCTAAACTCAAACTGCCCGATGTTGGTCGTATTACCGAAATTGCAATAGCAGTATATTTTTCTTAACTATGTTGTGACTTCAAACATAGTAAAATCAAGTTTCATTTTTGTTCAAAATATTTTATTGAGGAAGGCGTAAATATTACAGAAATGTTTCAAATTTTATTCCTTTTTGATTATCGCGAACACGCAAAGTATGAATGGAACGTTTCAAAGTTATTTTCTGTTTCGTGTTGATGCCTATTTTATAAGACGTAAAATTTTTTTGTAACCTTAGTATTTGATAAAGGAGTAAATTATCAATGACACATTTCAAATTTTATTTTCTCTTTCATTTTGTCGTTTTGGATGAAAACATAAAATGATTATGATTGATTTAAATTTCTTTTCGCTTTTTATTTTATCACCTTCATTATCGATGAAGAAGTTTCCATAAGCGCCCTGGCCAGCGGTCTTGCTGTGTGGATCAGGTCTCGGTCGACGCTTATATGCGGGATGCCACCACCATCGAGGCTTGGCTGGGGCTAACCGGCCCCGGTTAGCCGCAGCTTCTATCCGATGGAGAGGATAGCCACAGCGCCGTTTCATTCTTGCGTGTTGCTGGTATGTTTCACTTCGGGGTCAAGCTAGGTCTGGCGCTGTTGCTTGATATGTTGTGTATTTCTTCGATTTTCATAGAAAATGCAAGTGTAGTGGAACATAAAAAAAAATATTTCAAAAACTATCTAAGCTTTTTTCATATCTTCTTACTAATCATTCTCGGATTATCAAACTTTGATAATCATTCTAGGATATATAATAACTTTGCTAGCTCTGAAGAGTTTGGATTTATTTACGCAGGACCGAAAGACATTCTGGCATTTCCTATGTATATATATATATATATATATATATATATATATATATATATATATATATATATATATATATATATATATATATATATATATATATATATATATATATATATAATTATTTATTCGAATTGTTGTTGCCTGTGAACTATTTCTAATCTCTTGATAATTATTAGTAATAACTGGCTTGTTGAATTTCAAAAAACTCGATTTCATTAAAAAAATGACGTTTCGCCACGACATTCGTGGCTTTATCAAAACTTTTGAAAAAATTGAAATTTTTTCAAAAGTTTTGAAAAAGCCACGAATGTCGTGGCGAAACGTCAACTTTTTAAAAAAACCGAGTTTTTTAAGATTCAACAAGCCTGTTATTGCTAATAATTATCAAGAGATTATATATATATATATATATATATATATATATATATATATATATATATATATATATATATATATATATAAATATATATAAAGGCTTGCCATATTTTTGGTGGGTGAAACCAGGACACATCAGTATGGAATTTTCAAAAAATTATTAGCTAAATGTTGTTTTTCAAGCCTTTTTTTAAGCCTGTCCCGCAAGTGATAGGAGGAGGGAATCTGGAACCCTAAATTATTTGTTCTACACACCTTTTAGAAATAAAGAGTAACGAAGTTCAGCTTCTTTGAAATATAAATTTTTCCTTTTCAATGATAATTTTTAAAGAGAAAGAAGTGTTAATGAAATAAAATTCGAAATACTGCATGAAATGTTTAATTGAACAAATTACTGTGACTTTTATTTTCTTGTAAAACTACAACATTTTGTCTAACAAAAAAATTATTATAAGAATATTTTTGTCAGACTGAAAAAATAATTAATTAATAAGTTGACAATGTTAATCGTTGCTTCACGTCTCTCTTTCCGATAAAGTGATAGTGTACACCTTTCCACTAGGTAGCGCTCTCCCTTCTCATAGGCCTGTTGTTATAATAAAACTACAGCCATTATTCATTACTTTTCACAACATACCTACAATCGTTTTCCGGGACATCGATGAAACCGGGTGGGACACCGGGACTGTACTGTTCAAACCGGGATATGTGGCAAGCCTATATATATATATATATATATATATATATATATATATATATTTATATATATATATATATATATATATATATATATATATATATATATATATATATATATATATATGTATATATATATATATATATATATATATATATATTCATATATTTTATATATAATATATATATATATATATATATATATATATATATATATATATATATATATATATATATATATATATATATATATATATATATATATATATATATATATATATATATATATATATATATATATATATATATATATATATAGATATATATATATATATATATATATATATAGATATATATATATATATATATATATATATATATATATGCAGTGGCGTAGATAGCTTTTTGCGATGGGGGGGATATGACTCTGTGTAAAATTTCAAAGTTCTATTTTTATTGATAAAAATAATCTTTCACGTAGTACAAAATGAGCAGAAAAAATTTTTTTTGGCTTAACATAGCCTTGACGAATTAAATATTTTTTTCACACTTTCAACTAACGAGAACAGCAGGTGTAGCAGTAAAAAAAATTTTGATAAAACTTGTCAGTTTTGATGAATTTATCAGCAGCAATTTCGTATAAATCAAGCTTGAAAAACACCAAAAATCTTTTTAATATATTTAGTCTAGTCAAGGAGACGTGGGTAGCCCAGCGGTGAGGTGTATCGCTTGTAAACAGAGGATTGTGGGTTCGAGTCCCACCTTGCGCTTGGGTGATGTGTATGTCCGGAATTTAGTGGTTCAAAAATTAATATGTTGGGTAATGACTAGTCAAGAAGTGATTTTGTGTTCAACTTTTTTCAGTAGTTTCGGAAAAATAAAATCAAAGTGTCATTCGATTTGGAGTAGCATGTAGATGTTTTTTAAGAAAATTAAAAATTCACAAGCAAAAATTGTGAAAGTTATAAAGAATATACCTACTGAAAAAAAGGGATTGGTTTTTTGCCAATATGTCAAAAACTAATTGAGATTTCTGAAATCTGAATAAAGATTCAGAAAGAAGAAGAAATTTCCCAAAAGAAAAACTCAACTTCCGGAACTGTAGAATCAATATTCATAAGTTTCTTAGAGAGGTAAAATACGGCTGAAAAGGGGTAATTTGGTTTGGGCAAGTCAAGCCCATTTAGAACACTTCAAAAATAAACATTATCTAACCATATTAAATATGAAAAGTTACTGAATTGGCGATTGAACAATAATCCGGCGATAATATTCTTCTATTAGTTATACAAGAGTTAATTAACAATTTTTTGGTGCTTGAACATGAAAATTGTGATAACTGTTCAAGTATATATCTGAGATATTTTTATTCTTGGAGCTATTAAAGTAAATCCCTTGAAAAAATAAAAAATTTAAATTTTTCAGTTTTTTATTAACAATTTAGGTACGTAGTTTTGCGAAATCAAAATGAAATTTTTTAAATAATTTTAATGGGCCGTTTTTTATTATCATTCAGCTACATGGAAATAGTTGTTTTAAATGTTCATCTCATATTGTTTAAAAAATTGTTATGAATAAATGCTTTGTTTATAAGAGAATCAGGAAAAAAAAGTTATGATTAGAGTGTTTAATTTTGCAACTAAGTACCTAAATTGTTAGTAGAAGACTAAAAAATCGAATTTTTTTAACTGGGGTCTTTTCTGAGGTCTTTCGAAACTAGCTCCAAGAAAGAAAGAAAATATCAGATTTATAGTTTAACAGTTAACACACTTGCAATGTTCGTGTTTAAGTAGCAAAAAAGTATTGCATAACTGCGCGAAAAATAACGATAAAAATTTGTTGTCGCTGGATGTTTGAAAGAGCCTAAATGGCTGAAATGGAAAATTTTATGTACGAAGGAAGAAGTCAACCAAAACCCCCTCGCACTTCTTCTCTTTATAAATTTTATACTACCTATACTATTGAACAAAACTACTTTAAATACTACACCATTAAAAAAAAGCTCGAGCACTTTTGTTTAATAGTAATTTTATTATACAACTTAGAAAGAGAAGTGCGTGGAGATTTGGGTTTACTTCTTCCTTTCGAAATGAAAATTTTCCATTAGAGCCAGAGAACTTTTTAAACACTTTTTTGCTCATAGTGACCGATTAAACTCACTAATTCAACATTGAATAAAATATGCTCAAAACTAATACTTATTTTATAAAGTTAAATTATGTCCATTCCTGATTGGTCGGCCTGTTCGAAGCGCAGAAATTATACAATACTAAATTGCACAGCTCTCACAGAAACATATCTAGGTGATTTTTTTATAATTGCACTTACATAATGCCAGAAGAGGTGATAGTGCATAGTAAATTTCATGTAAAGGTACTTAAATACGTATATAGATACGAAGACTATAATTTTGTTTTATTATAATTATCGTAGGCTCATGGGGGGGGATTGATCCCCTTGATCCCCCCCCCTATCTACGCCACTGTATATATGTATATATATATATATATATATATATATATATATATATATATATATACATGTAATAAGTAGGTACTATGAGAGGAAATTTTGTACTAAACTATGATCTGTTATGTACCAAGCTCTAGTATCATAGATAATCGACCTACAGCAAATGAAACTATGCTAAATATTCAATTAATGTTGAGATGGTATTTCATATTATTCTGATATAATAACAACAACCTGATAGAAAATTTCGTCCAAACGCGCAAAAACCGCGAAAATAACAATATAAACACCATGTCATCCAATATAGCGACAATCGAGTAAGTCAGGCGATGTATGCAGGTAATGCCTTTCCTGCTTCGTTCTTTTCGGAGGTTGGAAGGGACACCGCAGGGAAGACTTGTTAAACTGTTACCGGGTCACGCGATCAACCGAAAGGCCTACAACGGACCGTAGACAAGACCGCGACTGGTACGAAGTGGTGCTGTGGGGTGTGGTGAACCCTTGCAGGGCCAACCGTCCTTCTCGACCTGCGGGTAGTAAGCGTAAACTGAGTGGGTTGTTGGTGAGAGCGATATTCGTAACTGCCGAAGACACGAAGACATACTTTAAGATAGGTATATATATATATATATATATATATATATATATATATATATATATATATATATATATATATATATATATAATATATATATATATATATATATATATATATATATATATATATATATATATATATATATAAATATATATATATATATATATATATATATATATATTGCTACTCGGGAAGAAAACCGGCACAACTCAAAATTGTTCTGAATAATATCACAATATAATCTTATCAGCAATTTCTTTCAATTTGTTCAAAGTGCATACTTATAAGGTAACTCCTGAATAGTATTTTTTTGTAATCCAAGAATTAGAAGAAAAATAAATTAAAATACCCTAATTATTTCGTCTTGTGAAAATTGAAGGACTTTGACGGGTGAAACTTGAAAATATTAATTTCAACTTTTATATTCATGAATGGGAATTTATTGACACAATAATTAAAAACCAGAAAACAATTTTATTCTATAGACACAATATAACTAAATACAAAATTATTTGAAAGGAAAAATTAGTCTTTACAATTTTAATATCATATAAAAATCAGCACAGAAAACTTAGCCTATAAGTTATTATAAAAATCAAAGTGATATTTTGGAACTATATTTTTATCAATTAACATTCCGGTCTTTTTTAGCCGCTGTTATGCCTTTTTCAGCGGTATAGGCTTTTGCTAGGCACAGGTCCTTGTTTGCAGATTCTGTATTTTCCTTCCAGTGATTCTAAAATTATTATTTAATAACACTATGTACTTCAAAATCTTGTGCACCATAAGAGTTTTTGTACAGCAACTCGTTTGGTCTATCTTGATCATTTTTAAAGATTTCAGTGTTCTTTTTCTCAATGCCAATTCCTTGTTTTTGAAAGTTATCAAAATCGTCATAGCACAGATCATGCACAGTAGGTATATGGCAAACAACCTTCAAAAACGTCACTGTGCTGCATAATATCTTCAGAGGAGCATATTTGCTAAAGCTGTTATTCTGCTCGCCAGAATCATTCGCAATACAAGTAGTGCATTGGGAATTTCCAGTATAGTAATTCCTTATTAGAACAGCTGTAATAAAGAAATGTAGTTTCAATTATAGGTAATTCACAGAACTGTTAAGTACAACATATTAATACTATCCTCATCCAAAAAAGTCACTGTGCTGCATAATATCTTCTTCGGCAGTTGCAGAAGACTATCATATTTAAGAAAAACAATGTGAGTAAACAGAAATGAATCTTAAATAAAGTAAATAATTGAGAGGATTTTCTCAATGAATATTGATGATATCACGTTTCAAAATAATACGTTATTACCTACACCATGTCGTTGCAGTCTTGTACAAATATGATCAGTATTTTTCAAAAACAGTGGCGCATCTGAAAATGAAACAGGAAAAAAAAGAGAATCTAGTAACATTTTGTAAACAAAAATGTCGCATTACAAAATAAGACATATAATTTTATTAATATGTGTTTACTTACTTTTTTATAGAGAACTCTGGCATATTCCAAAATGTGTCACTTTCTTTCCAAAACATTCAACAAACGGGTAGCACTTTTCAAAATGTGACACTCTTGAATCAAAATTGACATATGTACTCTCCAAACTTTGCTGGACTACTAATCATGTCATGTGACCAGGTTCCTCAAAATCCTGGAGTTGGTTTTGAAAATTCAACACTGACATAATTGCTCTCTAGCGGCCAAATACACGAGTTACTTTTGTAATACTCTTCCACATAAAAATTTACCACATTTTCATTTTCATTATGATATAATCGAACATTTGCACTTTTTGAGTCGTCCCAAGTAGCGATATATATATATATATATATATATATATATATATATATATATATATATATATATATATATATATATATATATATATATATATATATATATATATATATATATATATATATATATATATATATATATATATATATATAGGTGATTTGCAGGCTAGATTTAAACATTTAACTTAACAAGATAGATCAAATAGACGCATGAATTAAGTATAAAACGACAACACAAGCGTAAACAAAATTGAATTAAAAACGACAAATAGCGAACATTTAGAGTTCAAACAACCCATCTTAAATAATTAAAAATTAGCTATAAATATTAATTTTAGAAAAACGAAGGTAAACAAACGCTGCGGATATGATGTTACGCTATCTTTGAAATTTTTTAAATTATTAATATTGATAATTGAACCAGTAACAAATGACATTTATAGTATATATATATATATATATATATATATATATATATCTATATATATATATATATATATATATATATATATATATATATATATATATATATATATATATATATATATATATATATATAGTCAATCAAATTATTCTTGCCCGCGTATTTTTATTTATTTTTCCTTTCCAGTAATAACAGGCCATTTGAGTTTGAAAACCGACCTTATTAAACAATTCATGTTCTCAAAAACTTTTGAGAAATTATATGGCTATATCATCTGCTTTTGGAGTTATTAATAAATTTCGGCGTGGCCCGCGTCGTATTTCTGATTGTGTATTAATTAAATACAATGAAATAGAAGAGAGGTGAAAGTACTTGGCCCCCGTTGATACAAAAGCGTATTTTATTTGTTTTTCCAAAAACACGATGATTAAATCTAAAGTACTGGCCCAAATAATTTTGTGTAAGAGTCAATTTTTATTTACATAAGCTTTCCTCGAGGATAAGTAAATTAAATTTAGAAGAATTATGAAATTTATCTAATAATCTCCGAAATTTCTCATCCGATTTAAAGAATTCCTACACCAATATTGTTAATACATTATCACGTTAAAGTGAAAGAACTTTTTGTGGCGACCCATTTTACGAGTGAAGACGACGAATGAAATCGGATGAGTTGTTTCGTAGATTACCTCCTACATCCAAACTCCAAACTATCAAAATTTGCCACTTTATAGTAATAGTGCAGATCAGGGGTCTCCAAACATTGAAGCCTTAGGGCTATAATGGTTTTTTTCAATATGTTCCAACGGCCAGAACAATTTTAATTTTTCTGCCCTTAACTATATTTCTAAACTTGACTACTCGCAAAGTGCGCGACCTGAGTAAACATACGCTTTTTTTTGTATTTCAATAACTATTGTGTATGTATTACAATAGTAACAACAATAAGACATTGGCTGTCGCGGGCCAGATTGATGACACTAGTCTTAAGCTGTCGCGGGACGGATTGATGGCACTGTTCTGCTGGATAAAGGCCGTAAGATGGAGACCCCTGGTGTAGATAAACTAAAGATTCAGTGTCATTTCAGAGCTGCTTATTTTATCAAAACCCAGTGTTTCTTTACATTTATTCAATACAGTTTTAATAAAAACTCTGGAACTTGATTATTTATTTGTATTTCCATTACTATTGAGTATGTATTGTATTAGTAACAACAATAAGACATTGGCTGTCACGGGCCAGATTGATGCCACTAGTCTTAAGCTGTCGCGGGGCGGATTGAGCCTCCTGGTGTAGATAAACTAAAGATTTAGTGTTATTTCAGAGCAATTAATTTTATCAAAACCAAGTGTTTCTTTACATTTATTCAATACAGTTCTAATAAAAACTCGGAAATTTTATTGTTTAGTTGTATTTCCATTACTATTGAGTACAAATTGCATTAGTAACAACAATAAGATATTGGTTGTCGCGGGCCAGATTGATGACACTAGTCTTAAGCTATCACGGGCCGGATTGATGGCACTGGCGGGCCGGATGAAGCCCCCAGACCGTAGTTTGAAGGCCCCTGGTGAAGATAAACTAAAGATTTGGTGTCATTTCAGAGCAACTAATTTTATTAAAACTGAGGGTTTCTTTCCATTTATTTAATACAGTTCTAATAAAAACACTGGAATTTGATTATTTTTTGCATTCAAATTACTATTGTGTATGTATTGCAATAGTGACAACAATAAGACATTTGCTGTTGCGGGCCAGATTGATGGAACTGGCGGGCCGGATTAAGCCAGCAGGCCGTAGTTTGGAGACCCCTGGATAGACTAAAGATTTATTGTCATTTCAGAGCAACTAATTTTATCAAAACCCAGTGTTCCATTACATTTATCCAATACAGTTCTAATAAAAACTCTGCAATATGACTATTTATTTTATTCCAGGAAAAAGCTTTAGTCTTACCATCATGGTTTCGTCCACACCGCCACAAGTAGCTACTTATAATAAAGCAATCAAAGTTACCGTAGACGGACCAAGAGAGCCTAGATCGAAAACAAGTGAGTAGGTTTCTCTCTAATATTCATATTCCTCATGAAATGTATGCTAGTAAATTTTCTTTAGAACGATCTCTTTAGTTAATACTAGATAATTTTCAATGATTTAAATTGATTATAAATAATAAATAAATGTTAGTACAAGAAGAAATTATTTTAACTTAATCATTTTGAGTACATGTGCATAAATTTCAACATAATTTTTTGTTTTCATGCATATTATACGGAATGAATTTATTACAACTATCACACAGTAATCGAGTATTCCCCAAATTGTTTCATCGGGAAATTTAGAAATCAATTCAATATTCACTATCAGATTGAAATGGATGGACATTAATTCTCGTAGTTCCATGATAGAAAATAATGACAATTTGTGTCTATATTTTCCGACATATTTATAATGAACAATCAAAATAATTTATTGGATTTTCATTCAAAATTAATTGATTTGTCAATGAAGTAATTCAATAATGCATACATTTCCGAGGGATCTTTTTATCAATGGTGTTTTTCCAATAGGTATATGTCAAATCAAAATGCAACTAACTATCGAATTTCTTTGAGTATCGCACAAAATTGCATGTTAGGCCAAGCTACAGAGATTTTTTCATGTAAAAAGTGTTAGAAGAAAACCAGCTACGCCATTGTGTGTAAAATAGTTCCACAGGATATAGTCATATGTTTTTCACTCGACTTTATTATTTATAACTTTGTTATCAACAATTTTATGCATTTTTTTTAGTTTTTTGCTTAAAAAATTAAACTATCATAGTAATCGTGAAGGTGTTCATAGACTAATTATAGAAAATGAAAAGACGAAGAGAATGAGAAGTAGGACGACTCGATCAGTTCATTAGTCAGTTAATTTGAGAGGAAATCGGAAAAAACCGGCCAAAATGCAGTTTTTTCAGAAATTCTTAACTCGCTTATTTCTTGAGTTGTAGCGTAGATCCTCCGGCCAGTATTAGCCATTGATATAAACTTCATTTGTGCGAAGATCAGGAACTGTCCGATGCATAGTTTTTGATCTGTGGCCATTTGATTATGTTACTATGCAATTTTCCAACAGACCTGAATGCGACAGGTATGGCCCGATTTCAATTTACTAAAAAGATTTTGAAAGTAGAATTCTCATAGTTCAAAACGTTCATCTTGGTTTTTCATAAAAACGCTGAGAAATATGTTAAAAATAAAGCTGAACATGACAAAAAACGGCCGAGCGCGTGAGAGTAGTTGAAGAGTGGGGGTTTACAATTATTATCTGACAACGTTTAGAAATTACTGTCACGTTCAAAAGGCCGACGCTTTTGAATGTCATACTTCTCCTTGACTGCTGCTCTACCCCCACTCTTCAACTACTCTTACGCGCTCGGCCGTTTTTCGTCATGTTCAGCTTTATTTTTAACATATTTCTCAGCGTTTTTATGAAAAACCAAGATGAACGTTTTGAACTATGAGAATTCTACTTTCAAAATCTTTTTAGTAAATTGAAATCGGACCATACCTGTCGCATTCAGGTCTGCTGGAAAATTGCATAGTAACATAATCAAATGGCCACAGATCAAAAACTATGCATCGGACAGTTCCTGATCTTCGCACAAATGAAGTTTATATCAGTAACTAATACTGGCCGGAGGATCTACGGTACAACTCAAAAAATAACCGAGTTAAGAATTTTTGAAAAAACTGCATTTTGGACGGTTTTTTCCGATTTTCTCTTAAACTAAGGGTCTGAACGAGTCGTCCTACTTCTCATTTTCTTCGTCTTTTCATTTTCTACAATAAGTCTATTGACACCATCACGATTACTTTGATAGTTTCATTTTTATAAGCAAAAAACTAAAAAAAATGCGATTTTTTGCATAAAATTGTTAATAACAAAGTTATAAATAATAAAGTCGAGTGAAAAACATATCACTATATCATATGGAACTATTTTACAAACAATGGCGCAGCTGGTTTTCTTCTAACACTTTTTACACAAAATGCTCCCTACAAATCTCTGTAGCTTGGCCTATGTGTTGATTTTTGTTGTGTGCTATGAAATTGTCAATGATATTCAGTGAATTTGAAGAATTGAAGTCGGATTAAAATTGAGCTTTTTCAGTGATTTTGTATTACGGTACAGCTGTGAAATGAACCATTTTTAAGGAGAATCTTAATTTGTAAGAATACCAATGCAGTTCAATTCTTAGTTTCTAGACAAAACCTAACTTTGTGCCTCCAGAATCTTGAAAAGGTACACTTTCTATGTAGCCATACATAAATATATACTGGGTGTTCCAGTATACCTGTTCCAATGGATTATCTCAGCCATTTGCATTTCGAAAGATAAAAATTTGAAAATTTCATGATCTTCAATTGGTTCAAGGAACTTTTTTATTTCAAATGGCACCATGTATATTTTTTGAAATTTTTTATTTTTACTCTAAATTATCTTTCCAACAATGTATCACACTTTGTATTTCGTATGTGATTTGATGGAGAAAATACGTAATTTGAAATTTCAAATTGAAAGAATTGCAGTTGGCTACGATATTTTGTGTAATCTTGATTTTGACTTCAATGATAATTGATATTTTATGAACAATTATACCTTATTTTTATTAGGAGTTGCATATAATATTTTTTTTTACGTTCATGCAAAAACCAAAAAATGTTTAATTTTGGTAGCACTAAACTGTAAGGAAGACATTGTTTGTTTAAATCTATCTGTTAAAAGTCATACAAAAACATTTTGTGTAATTCAGTAGATATTCGAAGAAACTAATTTTATTTCTAACAAATTTCATTTTGGGGCCTCGGTAGACCAGCGGGAGCGACTACCGCCTTGTACCGTTTGTTGACCGAGGATGTGGGTTCGATTCCCACCTTGCTCTTGGGCGTTGTGTATGTCCTGAATTTAGTGGTTCTAGTTATGAGATTGAGTGTTGGGTAATGTACATTGTTTACAAGCCCATTGGCCGTTCGGAACCGGCGTTAAACTGTAGGTCCCTCGAGATAAAAAAAAAAAAATTTCATTTTCTAATGATTTCATAGTCCATTATGTAACGAATATGATTGACAATTATATGAAACATGCAACTATTTAATAGTTATTTATGTACCAAGTGCGTTATATAAATCCTTACGCCCGATGGGCGTAAGGATCTAGTAACGCACGCGGTGCATAAAAGATTTTATTTTTCACGAAAAAATGATTATATTATTATGAAAAAGCGATTTTAAAATCGTTTCATTGCTCCTATCCATTTTCCTTTTCATAGTAGGCAAGTCATTTGTTGATATTTTGACGTTTGTGAATATTCTTGTCATCATATTCATTGAATGTCATTGCTGCTTTCTTTGTGTAGTCTTATAGAAATAATGAAAATGAAAATGAATTTACCCAAGAATATCATAGAAAATGCAGCTAAAGCTGCGAACAATTAATTGCCGCAGAAATCCAGAGTCGTGTACGACAAGGATTATGAAGTATTTAATCAATGAAATTTGCTTCATTTGTCCTAGTACTATAAGCGGGCGTTTTGAGCCATTATGCCCGCAAATGCGGGCGTAATAGCCTAGCGCATAATGAGTGTGTTTATAGCAACCGTATCCAAGGTGAAATGAATATATAATATACAAGTGAAAAATAAAACGTAATACAATCTCACAGAAAATGGGCTAAATTTGGCGTCGATTTGAAAGTTTATGTCTGTCATGATGACAGTACGCTATAGTAGAATGATAGAAGAGTTCAATAAAGTCTTTATTGCAGTCAGTGCAATAAAGAACCAGTTTTTTCACCAAATAAAGTTTTGTATTTTGCATGAACGTAGAAAAGGAAATATTTCTCACTTATAATCGTCATCAATAATTCAATTTTCATTTTCTCCATCAAATCAAATATGAAATTCAAAGTGTGATACATCGTTGGAAACATAACTTTGAGTAAAAATAAAAAATTGCAGGAGATATACAGGGTCCTATTTGAAATCAAAAAGTCAGAGTCACTTCCAGTCAAACCGGAAGTGACTTTCAATTTTTGTTTTTCTCAGTTGAAGGTTCTTTGAACGAATTGGAGATCATGAAATTTGAAAATTTTAATCTTTCGAGATGGCTGAGATAATCCATTGGAACAGGTATACTGGGACAACCGGTATATATATATATATATATATATATATATATATATATATATATATATATATATTTATATATATATATATATATATATATATATATATATATATATATATATATAAATATATATATATATATATATATATATATATATATATATATATATATATATATATATATATATATATATATATATATATATATATATATATATATATATATATATTACCAAAAACAATAATATTGAGAAAAATGTCAAGAACTTACAAATAAATTACTGAAAAAATCACACATATAAAACATGCAGATTAATCGCTCATCCTGAAATTACTTATAGATTCATAATTTAGAACAAATTCATCTGTATCATTTGGCTCACAATTTAAAATCAATTTAAGCGCCCTGTAAACGATCAAACTTTGTCAAATTTTAGATGTTTGTCAAATTATTTGATAGTCTATGGCTTTGTTTGATGCGTTTGTCAAACAGTTCACGTGTTTGAAGTGTTTGATGAAAAATTGGATTGACGGCATTTTTGACAACTAAATTCAAAACCGTAGTGCTCATTTTTCATGGAACGCGTCACGTCAACGAAAAAACCGTAACTAAGGACGAATTTGACAAATTTGTTTGATCTTTGGTTTGATCGTTTATGCCATTGCTTGAAGAACACGTGAAAGTGGTCAAACAAATTTGTCAAACAAATTTGATCGTTTACAGGGCACTTAAATGAACTCTTTCTGAGTGCTTCAAAATTATTCAGAAGTTGAATATTAAATATATATATATATATATATATATATATATATATATATATATATATATATATATATATATATATATATATATATATATATATATATATATATATATATATATATATATATACAGTGTGGAACAGCCAAATGGAATAAATTCGATAACGAATAAATGAGGGCGTGTTGGGAAAAACGCTTGGACACGTCGATTTGTATTTTATATAATTTTTATAATTTTGTATAATTATATAGGGTGTGTCATGTGACAGTGGCCGATACCAACTTTCTTATTTTAAATACAACTCCCTGTATATTATTAGTTTTTTGGATTCTTCAGAAAATTCTAGACATATTTCATGTACATTGTCCCATACCTATCTTCAACTGTTTCGGAAATATTAATCGTTTTCAGATGTATTACAAACGTTAGAAGACATTTCTATACCAGATTATCATGTTGCCAAGACGTTCGCGGCGAACATTTTGAACATCTCTCACATTGAAATTAATGTTTTTTGTTTTTTTTACATTATTTGAGAAATAAAATAATTTTCTTTTTTTAATGTTAATTTTTGTAATACATCTGAAAACACTTAATATTTCCGAAACAGTTGAAGATAGGTATGGGACATTTTACATGAATTATGTCTAGAATTTTCTGAAGAATCCAAAAAACTAATAATATACGGGGGGTTGCATTTAAAATAAGAAAGTTGGTATCGGGCACTGTCACATGACACACCATATATAATTATTTTTTTTTTATTGTTTACCTGTGATCCGGTTAGGCAAGGATGTCTCATAATTCCTTGTATATTAAAACCGCGGTTTTGTTGTCTGTTCGCTGCACCAAATTGTTTAATTCAAGGGTAGGTCGCAATGTTTTCATCAAAACTTTATCCTCATAACTTAGTGCACTAAAGTTATGGGATAACAAATACTCCACTAAGTCACCATTGAAATTTTTGAAATTAACTTCAGTAACCAAACTCATTTTAAAACAATACGCGAGCAATATATGTAAACACGCTGCTGTTCGGCCATTACTACGAATTCACTCGATGTCACGCGAAATTCTATAGTTGTGATTGGTCGACATTGTATGAGACAGGGTTTCTATCCGTGTTTCCATTTACAGGTGTTTTGCTTTTCTATTGCAATGAAGTATTCATTCGGAGTATTTGCACCGTTGTTTGCTTTTCTGTGGCAGGTTAATGAACGTTGAGAATATACCTTTCCGTGCCTCCGCAGCGTTGCCACAAATTTTGAAATGAATGAAATGCAGTAAATGTAAATACCTTCTATTTTAATTAATAAATTATATTATATGATGTAGGTTGAAAGGAAGGTAGGTGCATAAAATAATATGATTTTGATTAATATGAATATGCTGAATGCTGACTATTCAATATAATATATTAGTGAATATTATTGAGGAGGCTTAGCCTCCTTTGACTAGCCGCCCCTGATATATATATATATATATATATATATATATATATATATATATATATATATATATATATATATATATATACATATATTATATATATATATATATATATATATATATATATATATATATATATATATATATATATATATATATATATATATATATATATATATATATATATATATATATATGAACTTTTTTTACCTGTAATGTGATTTTTACTTCATCTTTAACTATTTCTAGTTAGAGATGAAGTAAAATTACATTACAGGTAGAAAAAATTCATATATATATATATATATATTTTTTTTTTTTTTTTGTTGATTATTAGCAATAACAGGCTTGGTAAATCTAAAAAAAATCGATTTTATTAAAAATTTGACGTTTCTTCACTTTTTTATAATTTTTTTTTTTGAATTGATATTTACCAAACCTGTTTTTGCTTATAATTTTTAAAAAATTAAAAATAGTTAACAGGCAACAAAAATTCAAATATATATATATATATATATATATATATATATATATATATATATATATATATATATATATATATATATATATATATATATATATATATATATATATATATATATATATATATATAAATGTATATATAATTTTATTATATATATATATATATATATATATATATATATATATATATATATATATATATATATATATATTATTGTTGAATCTCTAGTTCTTTCGAGAGACGGAGAAACGGATATCCAAATTCAATGAATCAAAATGAGAATTAAGATAAGCAAGGTTTTAAATATCCCCTCCACATTTATGAGTCCTTGAATGTCCTTTTTTGACTTTCATTCTATGGAAAATATAACGCAGTGTTCTATTTTAAAACCAGGATGTTCAAAATCCGAGACCTCGTACACATTGGATCTTATACGTGTTCGTGAAACATGATTCCTTTGGATGTTACAAAGTGAGGAGATACTCCATTGTTGAATACAATTTAAATTAAATGTATTCCAGGATGAATTCCCGAAAACTTCCAGACTTAATAATTCAGCGGCTAGGTCTTTGAAACAGATACTTGTAAGCTCAACCGGCTGCCATCAAGACGTTCGAGTAACCGCTGGATATAAAATCTAGGAATACGTAGCATACCGTCAATCTTTGCCGGATATTTTATATTCACTTTGTGTTTTATGTGCTACTCCCGTTTCATCTCGTGGAAAGTTTATATTTCACATTTGTGCTTCTTGTGTGGTCATTGACTTCTGATCTTCTAATTACTACATTTTTGAACAAGTAACAAATTAATGAACAAATGTATATTTCGAGATGTATATTTCGAGAAGATATATTTCGCTTATTAACCGTCTACGCTTTGTCTCTATTTTAGAATGAAATTATTTACGAAAATATATTTTAATATTGATACAGGGAAGATGGCAGAAGGCCTAGGGTATTACTCAACAATTAACTCATTGTTTGATAATGGAAAACTTTCAATTTTCGAGGAGATAGGTTGATCAGTATCTATTAAAAACAATAAAATAATAGAACCCCCTAGCGAACCTTGCTGCACTAGTCAACAATCCATCGAATTTTCGAATAAGCGCAGTGGCGGATTTACCAGCAGGTTGAGTAGGCTGGAGCCTAGGGCGGCAGATTTTTATGGGCGGCAAATTTGGGGCCAAAATTTATATAATAAGGTTATTATGACTTTTTTTATGATAAAAACAGGTCAACCGATCGCAATCCAGTGGAATTCGGATAAGTTAAAATTTCCTGAGAATTGAAACCGATTTGGCCCAGTCGATTTTGAGAAAACGCAAAAATAAAATTTTTTTAAAAATGTTTTTTTGAAACACCTCATAGACTACCAAACTGATCAATTTCGAAATCTACTCAGTTCTCTTCCTTATCAAACTGTGTCGATTGGATCAAAGAGCATGAAAATCAGTTGATCCATTCGGGAGATATCGTTGTCGAAAAAATTTTCTAAAATTCTGAAAAACGACCTTGCAGGACGTTCACATAACTTTACGCTATTTTTAGAGCTAGAAATGCTTGCAAATCTACCCGCTAGTTAAATTTTGAGCTGAAAATTGTGACTTCTTTTGAGCTCTGTTCTGGCGAGAGAAGCTTTTCTTGCTTAAAACGGGTGAAAAATTATCTAAGATTCGCCTTAAGCCAAGAAAAGCTTAACGCTTTAGCCCTTTCGTGCATAGAGTCAGAACTAATGAACAAGATTTCATACGACGATCTAATTGATGATTTTGTGAATAAAAAATCGCCCAAAAAGCTATTCTAAAACTTAATAAATTGAATATCATCGTCATCATCCAGATAATTGAATATATTGTTTTTAAACTGTAAGTAAACGCAATAAAAATTATTTAATTATGTTTATCGAATGTAAATTATTGTGTAAGTAGTATCAACGTATACCTTACCCCTCCGTATCAGTAGTACTAGTACATCATAATTGAGCTTTTGTTATCTCAGAAATATGCCCAAAAAATATTACATGTACAATCTTACCTATCTCGTTGGGTTGTAAAAATAATCTAGGAACTGACACAATATAGTTCACAATCATACTAATTTTTACAGGAAACAGGTGGTGTAATTAGGACGATGACGATAGTGTACAAATGATAAAGTTACAATCTCATTGACAAAATTTGTGATTAATATGATTGTGAACTAGAGTATTTAATTGTAGAGGTCGGTAGGGGCGGCAAAATTTGAATAGCGTACTGGCGGAAAATATTTAAATCCGCCACTGAATGAGCGTCCTAGTTTCTAGTTTCATTTAGATTAATCACGGACATGTTTCATTAGCACGAATAAACGTTTGTTCATTAATATATACATACATTATATATATATATATATATATATATATATATATATATATATATATATATATATATATATATATATATATATATATATATATATATATATATATATATATATATATATATATATATATAATATATATATATATATATATATATATATATATATATATATATATATATATATATATATATATATATATATATTTGCCAACGTTCCCGTACATCTGAAAAAAAAGGAAATTAAAAAAGTTTAAAAAAAAAAATTAAAGAGTGGGTGATATTCGAGTATGATTCCATTGAGAGTATCCAGACATGAAAATTTAAAATCTGCGGAAGATGACTTGCCTAATTCTCTGCTTTAATTAAACCTACCCGGATTGGATTGTTGCTTACCTGATTGTTACTATTGCCTACCTGATTACTTATTAAATATTTAAGGCTGATAATGTTGATCTGCAGATGATATAATTGTTATTTGTATTGATATATTATGATACCACGCACAGGAAATAGTTTCTCTGCAAAATATTTCCTCTGTGGTTTACAGAGTCTATTGTTTCTAAATATTATTTGAATAAACTCTTTATTATTATTATAATATATATATATATATATATATATATATATATATATATATATATATATATATATATATTTGAAAAACTTGGTTCTCGGAATGAACCGCGTAAAAGATTTGAAAAATCTCGACGTTTCGGCTCCTTTGCGAAGCCATCTTCAGGAGAATTAGAAGGGAAACAATTCAGATACGTGGCCCCAATCTGCCTAATCCACGAATCGAATTAGGAGGAATCGAAAACAATACGATTGCGTGGTCTCAACCTGCCTACTCCACCAACCGTACTGCGACGATCGTACGTACGATTGGTGGAGTAGGCAGGTTGAGACCACGCAATCGTATTGTTCTCGATTCCTCCTAATTCGATTCGTGGAGTAGGCAGATTGAGGCCACGTATCTGAATTATTTCCCTTCTAATTCTCCTGAAGATGGCTTCGCAAAAGGAGCCGAAACGTCGAGATTTTTCAAATCTTTTACGCGGTTCTTTCCGAGAACCAAGTTTTTCAAATACTTCCGACCGCGGAAATCTTTCTGAACATTATTTATAAATATATATATATATATATATATATATATATATATATATATATATATATATATATATATATATATATATATATATACTCCAAAATCTAATCCAAATTGAGTATGAGGGTTGAAAATTTGTTCGTTGATGTTCAGAAAGTGCATTTGGGGAGTTTCAACTGCCATTTTAATGTAGAGTTTTCGTGTCTCTTCCTGGTTTTCAAGGTTTATCTCGCCTTCACAGCTCTTTGGGAATACGGCGGCTCTCAAACAGAGCTCCTCGGAACCCTGTGGTTCCGTGAAAGATTCACGTGGGTTCCTGAATTTAATAAAGACATTCAGTCTAATTTTGGTGAAGTTTTAAGGAAATATGTTAAAAATTTCATTATTTCCATTAAAATAGTGCACAAAGGATTTTCAATTCATTTAATTTTTAGTCTTTCATTTTAAGTCAAATATTATGTACAAAATGTAAACAACAAGGCGTCAGAGGTCTTCAAAATGAAATAACTGTGAATTTGTTTTCGTTGATGTCAAGATAGTAATCCGCAAAAAAATTTTGCCATTTCGGGTTCATCGTCAGAAATAAATTGGGAACCGCTGGATTAGAAGGTTGAAAACGGACTTAGGTTGAATTGATATTAGGAAAGTACCTCTAGAAAGGTTTCAACTATTTTATTCAACCGATGCCATTCGAATGCAAATATTTCATGATTTTTCATGGGTTTTATGTAAGTATTTGCTCCGTTCCACATTGACATAGGGAGTTAAGAATTTCTTCTTCTTCTTCTTTAGATCTACAACCCTGGGTGGGTCTTGGCTGACTGCACTACTTGCTTCCATCTTGCCCGGTCCTCCATTAAAAGTGGATCGAAAGGTATATCCATTACTGACAGATCTGCTCCGATATTATCCCTCCACCGTATACGTGGTCTTCCTGGAGGCCGCTTCCCTGTTGGCACTTCTTTCCGCCCATCTGAGGCGCTGGGGCTTTATTTCTTGTACAATATCGGTGTCGTCATGATGCGGTAATGGTTTGTACTCGGGTCCGAAGATAGACCAAAAAATTTCCTTAACACCTTCCGCTCAAATCTTCTCAGCTTTTCTTCATTGGCTTTTGTTATAGTCCATGTCTCATAACCATATGTGAGTACCGGTCTATTTACTTTTTTGTAGGTTTTGATCTTGGTAGCCCTTGTGAGGGATTTTGACTTGAATAGGTTATTTAAGGAATACATACATCTGTTGGCTGACTGTATTCTTCCCTATGCATTAATAAGCATGCACGGAGAGATAGAATAGGACAGAACGTAACAATTTCGAAAGAGTAAGTCAAGAATTTGTATCTGAAAAAAAGAATCAGGATAAAATAAGACCACAGTGACGAAACTGTTTCAGTTTCTAGGTTTTATATTTTCTTTTCGAAAATCTTGCAATTCTTCACACTGCATCAGTATAACATCTTCTGTCTTGTAGATGATTCGAAATCAATTCATCATACCCTCAATTCCAAACATAGATGAAGTGGTATCACTTCCGGTTCGAAGCTTGCACTTGAAAATAATTGGGGACACATACCTTACCATAATGAATTGAGGAGAGACATCAAACCTCCTGAAGCAGGACACAAAAAACCTTTTCAATTCAGGGTGAATATTCATCAGCGGGAAATTAACCTAAATTCACAAAAGCTCTTGAACGGAATTAATGAATTGGATTGGCTGATTAATTAATCAGGACTACCTCATACAGTCCCGCTCTCTGTGATCCTTTTTCGACTATTCTGCTGAGAATACTCGATTTACATCAATTGCTGAATAGTTCCACGCAGAATTTGATCTATTATCTTTCTAGTGTTAAATCATTAGCTGGGAGTTGAGTTGAATCGGCCTGTAGGCTGGGAACCGTCCGGATAATTGAATTTTAGGGTTGGGTGGCGAAAAAGGAATTGAGTAGGATATAGTTTCCCCTGGATACGATGACGAAACATTCTGGGAAATTTTTCCTATATAAGTTATATATAAGTTATAACATTGACATAACGAGATATCAGCAACTTCTAGAGAAACTCTACGAATAGTTAAAAATTTTTGGACTAATGTACAGTATTTTTTAGTATTTTTGATATTGTTCATGGCTAACTTGCTGTGTTTGTGGTATATTAATCATGTAGTGTTGTAACTTTCTTGTGTTAGTTTTTGATGTAACAACCACCTATTTATTGGTTATTGGTGTTGACTTCGTGAATTTTATAATGTTCTTATGTGGGTTGCTGGTGTTTCAAGATGACCAAAGTTTTCACATTTGGAAACGGACTAGAACATTAGACAATAAGAGTAGGTACCAGAAAAAAATAAATGATTTTTGAAAAAGAATTTTATTAGTCCTTTTGAAATACTTGATATTTAATCACAATTTGTGTTCCTATCTGTATCCTTTATTGAAAGTGAAATGATTCATAATTATTATTATTATTATATATGTATTTATTGAGATTTGAAACACATTTGCGCTAAACAGACGCACCGTGTGTGTTAAAGATAATATTGTGAAGTTCATTAGAAAAATTGATGATTAATCAAATCAACCCTCCAGTAAAAATAGTTTCGTGAAATCTGACGACATGGAATTTCCATTCATCATTCAAGGCAGAATGTTAGAATATTCGATGAGTTCGTTGCAGAGCAAAACAGAATGTCTAGTATTTTCATCGTGTGTGCACAGATATCGAATGTTCTAACATTTTACCTTGAAGGATGAATAAAAAGAAATATTTCGTATAATTTTTCTGTAGCGACGCTCTTGAAGGTAGAATGAGAATGACTTTATATTGCCGATTGTCAAGCTTAGTCCATCCTTAATGAGGAATTGAAGAGAATATTCCAAATTTCTTGTATAACTTTCCTGGATATATACTGAATTATAATTCCCCACTTGTTATTGTACGAAGATTTTTTTTTCTTATATATATATATATATATATATATATATATATATATATATATATATATATATGTATGTATATAAATATTATATATATATCTAATATATAAAATTATTATATTATATTATATATCTAATATTTAAAATTCTCGTGTCACAAAGTAACTTACCATACTCCTCCGAAACAGCTTGACCGATTCTCATGAAATTTTGTGTGCATATCGGCTATGTCTGCGAATCGGATAACCGCTATTATTCATCCCCCTAAATATCAAGGGTGTTAAATATTAATTTATAATATAAACATTGTTTTTTATTTTTCATACAAAATTTTATGTTCTATTTTTTTAATGATATAACATTCAAAAATACATACAACCCTAAATTTTCACTCTTCTACGATCAACCCCTATTTTTTATTTGTTAAACTCCTTCGAAATGACTCGACCGATTCTCATGAAATTTTGTGTGCAAATCGATTAGGTCTGAGAATCCGACAAAATCTATTTTTCATCCCCCTAAATGTTGAGGGAGGTCCACACCTTAAATTTTAATTTCTATTTTAAAGACAAAATTTTTTGTCCTATTTTTTTATGATACGACATTCAAAAATACATACAACCCTAAATTTTCACCCCTTCACGATCAACCCCTATTTTTTATTTGTCAATTATAAACTTCATTTTTTTGGCAAGATTGTCATTTTTATTTTGTCATGACTTAGAATAGAAAAATTTATATTACTCTCAATTGTTTACGATCAACCAAAATTTTTGCATCGTGATTTTCATTTTTTATTGTATCCACAGATCCGCAATAGGACTGCAAGATGCCAATCGAAAATAACAATAGTCGGTTTGAGAATAGGTCGTAATATATTTTTCGTACTCCTAATGATTAACATTTTTGCCGGGTCAGATATATTGATAGATTAGTTAGATAGATAGATAGATAGATAGATAGATAGATAGATAGATAGATAGATAGATAGAAAGATAGATAACTATATAGATAGATAGATAGATAGATACATAGATAGATAGATAGATAGATAGATAGATAGATAGATAGATAGATAGATAGATAGATAGATAGATAGATAGATAGATAGATAGATAGATAGGTAGATATACCTACATCGGCAGATAGATGAATAGATAGAAAGATAGATAGATAAAAATAATTTATATGGCAGAACAGCGTTTGCCGGGTCAGCTAGTATATATATATATATATATATATATATATATATATATATATATATATATATATATATATATATATACATATGTATATATATATATATATACATATATATTTATTCGAATTGTTGTTGCCTGTGATTTATTTTTAATCTCTTGATAATTATTAGCAATAACAGGCTGGTTGAATCTTAAAAAACTCGATTTAATTAATAAATTGACGTTTCATTATGACATTCATAGTTATTCAAAATTTTTGAACAAAATTGAAAATTCTTTGACATTTATTGACTTGATAAAATTGAATATTGATCTGTCTTGTTAAAAATTCTTTCAGTCTAATATTAACATTCAAAATTGTTTCATTAGAAGGCAAGGGAAACTACAGAAACCTTTACCTATGTAATGTTCGAAAATAATAATAATAGAGTACTATTTATTTAACAGAAAGAAATTAGTCACGGGAAAATATTAAAAAAGTAGAGCAGAATTATCGGTATAGAACGTTTATATGGAAGCAGCCGTTGACACGTGTTTCGGACTCTTTGGTCCTCATCAGAACGGCGTAGCTAAGTATTGGATTGAAAATTAGGAGATGAAAATAGTTTAATAAATAAAATCCTCTGTTATGGAAGAAAATCACTTATTTGTGGTTTATTGTTTGAACTCTCCGGTATTGGAGATTTGGTCAAACTTTCTCGGATGGAATTAATCGCCTCCGTGGCAAAGTTTGACCAAATCTCCAATACCGGAGAGTTCAAACAATAAACCACAAATAAGTGATTTTCTTCCATAACAGAGGATTTTATTTATTAAACTATTTTCATCTCCTAATTTTCAATCCAATACTTAGCTACGCCGTTCTGATGAGGACCAAAGAGTCCGAAACACGTGTCAACGGCTGCTTCCATATAAACGTTCTATACCGATAATTCTGCTCTACTTTTTTAATATTTTCCCGTGACTAATTTCTTTCTGTTAAATAAATAGTACTCTATTATTATTATTTTCGAACATTACATAGGTAAAGGTTTCTGTAGTTTCCCTTGCCTTCTAATGAAACAATTTTGAATGTTAATATTAGACTGAAAGAATTTTTAACAAGACAGATCAATATTCAATTTTATCAAGTCAATAAATGTCAAAGAATTTTCAATTTTGTTCAAAAATTTTGAATAACTATGAATGTCATAATGAAACGTCAATTTATTAATTAAATCGAGTTTTTTAAGATTCAACCAGCCTGTTATTGCTAATAATTATCAAGAGATTATACATATATACATATATACATATATATATATATATATATATATATATATATATATATATATATATATATATATACATATATCCTGGAAACTAAAAAAATTAGGAAATGGGGATTCCCTTCGCTACATCTGTGTTTTGTTGATAAAAATAATTTTCATATTGAAAAAAAGTTTTAGGTATGCTGTACAATTGTTGATATTATATATTTACGTTAGGTCTTTTAGTATTTCAAGAGTTATTAATTTGTGGAGGAGTAGTCTCATTCAACACTACTTGAAACATCTTTGATAATTCGAAATGAAAACACAGAAACCGTTCGCCATTTAACCGAATGAGCTGTTACACTTATATACAATAAAATTCAATTAATTCTATTTTAATATTATAATAATCTTGAGAATGAGCATGCATACCGAATCATTGGAAGATTCATTAATATAAAAAAAAAATATATTTTCATTGTGAGAAGATATTGATTTGTGGCAGAATGGTTGAATCATTGAATGTATTCGTACTCCTAACCTCATTTTCATTTATATATCATGATGTTGCATGTAGCAACAAATCAATTCCATGTCGTTAACGTGCTCAAGTCAACCAATACCCGTAAATCTTGCCGTTGTGGCAACAAAACAACAGGATTAGGTAAAGTCGTATTGTTTTACCGAAACGACATTAAAATTTCACTACGCAGTACTGACATATAATCAAGCATGTAAAATAATTATAGTGAGGCAAAACGGTTTTGCCGGAAATGTAATTATTTCCTGTGCCGGAGTATATATTAATTAACGTCTGCAGCAGTTGGTATCAGCAGGAGGTGACAAACGTAGCAGGACAGGGGAGCAACCTTCTGCGACAGCTGGACATTTTCCTGCTGACATGTATTAGATTAGGGTGAGAATCTAGACACTTGTTCCTGCCGTTCGGCAGAATGGCGTAGTGGTGGCAGGATCTGGTCTTCACGATTGGGGATTTTTATTTTTTTCTCGTTAATTTCATTAACGGGAAAATTGTTTTGTCACCCTCATAGACCGAATACTATAGTTTCTTGAGCGAGGCACTTCCTGTGATTGGAATGCCTACAAATATATACAAATAACTATAAAATATGTACAAATAACTATAATTCTCACTTTAACACCAAATATGTATTATTACTCGTATTATACTATAAAATACATATCCTATAAAATACATACTATTGCAGTGTATCGAAGGAAAGCAGTCAGGTGCAGGAGTAGTTTTCTATCCGATTTAGACCGCCTAGACCACGATTTTCGAAAATTTTTTCATGTCTGATATATATATATATATATTTTTTTTTTTTTCGGTACATATATGCAGAAAACTGTCAAAATTTGGTTAAATTTTTCCAACCGCCTCCATTTTTACGTAGATATTTCTTTTTGTGGTTTTGAAATAATTGCCGAATTCTACAGCTTCTGCAGATTGAGATAGAGGGTTGAAGTTTGGTACGTATATTGAGATTATTTTGACTTAAAATCCTGTTGGTTTCAAATATTTTCTCTTACGCACTGCATTTCGTGGTGACTATTCCGTTCGAATTGTATCTCGATCTGCTCTCAGTACGCGATCCAGTTCTCGAATTTTTTTACACATTAGAGGGCTGAAATTTTGTACGTGGAATATGTCGTCGTGGAGATACGTTCCTTCGTTGTATTCAACTTTTTTTTTTCTACCACGATGCACTTCTTGAATTTTTTTTTATAAAATAAATAATTATTTTTACCCCGAGGCGAAGCTAAAGGGGTTACAGTCTCACGACAAAAAGTTGGGATCTGGCCCGATTTTAAAAATTCCAACGGATATCGATAAAACACATATGATTTCATTAGGGAATTTGAATTCCCAATTTTTCGCAACGAAGAATAATAAAATATAGCGTTTTTACCCCGAGGCGAAGCTAAAGTCTCACTACAAAAAGTTGGGATCTGGTCGGATTTTAAAAATTCCAAAAGATATCGATAAAATACATATGATTTCATCAGAGAAGTTTTGTTCCCAATTTTTTCCCAACGAAGAATAAAAAATAATAGCGTTTTTTAGATAGGCATTATGACATGCGCATGCGCCAAGGTCGATATGTACGAAGTCCTACAAAACATGCGTCGAAGTGCTCTGTGTGCCACGGTAACCAAGCGACGTTGATAGCTTCAGCTGATTCTGCGTCTGTGTCTGCTTCCCATCTTATCAATTTGATTCATAATTTGCAGAAAAATGAGCCGGAATAGGATATTCAAAATCGATTTTATTCGTAATATCGACTTATTAATACATTCATTGCAATTTTCCTTCATTTCATTCGTAAAATCGACTTTCATTGTTATTTAATTTATATAATACATTCAAAAAATATTGACGACATGCACATGCGCCGAGGGGTTTTATCATTCCTACAAGTGCTACGCAGTAGGGTGTCCTTCATTTTTTTGAATTAGTTTACTATTTAAGTGTGATTTAAAAAAATATAATTATAATCGTTAGAATCGCATCTCGACGCGATGCATTTCGCTCGAAAAATACAACCTTAGTGTAAGAGCTGATAGTGTAAATTGATTACCGGATCTTCTAAATATGAAATGTTTCCTTGTTAGCGAATAAGTTATAGATTGACAGTATTTTTGGTTTCGGTATGTGATATTACTTTGAAGAAATAGTAAGAATCCCGGATGATGTATGTGGAATATGTATGTGGGGTATTTTATGTGAATATATGGATTTTGTAAAATGTTTGCCACATCAGCAAAAAATCGATAAAGTTTATTGAGTATTCAAATGCGGGTGAAATGATGAATGAGTATATATTCTGAGCATTTATAGTGTCAATTTCTCTTCTTCGATCTTGGTCGTCATCTTCGCCCAATTTTGCGCTCGTTGATTCTTAGTCATATAAAGACCTCCTAGACCACAATTTTCGAAAATTTTTTGATGTCTGATATATGTATCTTCGTCATCATCATCATAGATCAGTCGTCTGCGTCAACTGTTGAACATACGTCTCCCTAATTATTCTCCATTTCAATCGATTTTGTACTGTTCGTACCCAGTTGCTGCAGGTCTTCTTAATATCGTCTGACCAACGCGTAGGCGGTCTTCCTCTACTTCGCTTGTCCGTTCTAGGTCTCCACTGAAGAAGCCTCTTTTCCCATCGGTTATCCCGCATCTGTGCAACTTGGCCAGCTCAGTTCCACTTAACCTTCGCAATAGCTCCAACGAAATCGGAGACACCGGTTCTTCCGAGGAAAACCGCGTTTCTTATGTGTCTCAAGGCCACACCAAGCATGGATCTCTACATCTTCCTCTGTGTAACTGGAAATTTCTTAGCTTTAGATAAATATATATATTTATATATATATATATATATATATATATATATATATATATATATATATATATATATATATATATATATATATGTATTCTTTCACGTATATATTGACATCTCCAGCGGCTACCATTGACTCAAATGAGCTGAAATGGTGCCTGGGGTTGTTTTCGTTGTAGAACGTATTAAGTATCGTGGTTTTTGAAAAATAGCTGATTTCCACAGCTTTTGCAGATTGAGTTAGAGGGTTAAAGTTTGAGTTTGGTGCGTACATTGAGTATATGTTGGCTTAAGATCCTTTTTATATTTTTATAAAATAATTGATTTTATACTTTTCAATACGTGTTGCAATCTAAACGGGATTTTTCAAAATATAATTCAATCCGTTAGAATTACATCTCGTGGCGATACATTTCGAATGAAAAATACGTCCTTAGCGATGGAGCTTTTCTGTTCACGAGTTTTTTTATCAGTGTACTGAGATAATAACCTCCGAATTCACAGCAAGTGAAATTTATATTGCAACAACTTTACGACCACATTAGAATTTAGGAGAAAACGGCAACAGAGGAGTTTCTAAGTTAAGTTCTAGCGTTGAAAGTCTGCGGTTTATACTGCTCACTTGCTCAGCTCCAAAACTTGGTTACCGTATTACTATATGATTTACGCTGCAAATAAGTTGAACATCACCGTTCATACGATGACTTCATCTATTTATGTTTAGAGCGTTTTTGCTTATTTATATACGAATATTCCTAAAAGTTACTTGACTTTTCGCTGAACATTTGGCGAAACATCTGAACAATTAATATGTTGAAATAGAACACTTGATCAAGTAAAATATAGTTTCAATGCCAAGTTGATATTACATTACATATTCCAATGAGAAATATCATTTTAAATTGAAATTCACAGAACTTTAGCCGCCTAAAACCGTAAATGCGTCAATGTATATGTATATATGTTTGTGAATGTATATATATATATATATACATACATATATATATATATATATATATATATATATATATATATATATATATATAAATATAAATATATATATAAATATATAAATTTAAATATATATATATATATATATATATATATATATATATATATATATATATATATATATATATATATATATATATATATATATTGTATAGTTTAGTACTAAATAAAAATATATGTCTCTATATTCTGGTAGAGTTTTTAGAGATAATGACCTTCGAAGACTATACATTGAGGGCTGGTTATGTAAATGAGATAAATTGATAACCTCAAAGTTCTTGAAATAGATAATGGTTTTATTATATCAAATATAGGGGAATAAATCAGGTCAATCTGGTTGTTCAGCAAGAAATTTAAAAATTTCCAGTGATTCTGAATAATTCATCACATATCTATTTGAAAATAAATCTCATTTTAATAACCTGCCTTAATGCATATTCTTCGAAGGTCTTTATATTTGATAACACTACCAACATTTTTTGGAAATGTAGTATATTGATGAATATTTTCATTTACTTCCAAACGGAATTTTCCAGAGGATGGGCCTATGGCGTAATATATATTTATATATATATATATATATATATATATATATATATATATATATATATATAATAAATATTTACTTTAATGTATTTCACTCAAATTTAGGCCAGAACAGTCTTCAGTTCTAATTGAAGTGCTATCTCTTTTAGGACAGCAGCAACAATTCCATTTTGCCTTCGGCCAGAGGCCATTTCCTTTTGCAACATCGGACCCGTTATCGAGTTTCAGAATGCCACCAATAGGAAACTGCAACAGTAAGTTTTATATCTTCTCATTACAAGAAGAACAAATTATTTTAAACCTATACCTATACCTATATATATATATATATATATATATATATATATATATATATATATATATATATACATATATATATATATAATATATATATATATATATATATATATGTATATATATATATATATATATATATATATATATATATATATACATATATATATATATATATATTATATACATATATATATATATATATATATTAATTGAATTCTCCCCAACATATATATATTATATATATGTTGGGGAGAATTCAATTAACTTTAATTATTGAAGTGGTTCAACCCTATGAAATGAATAAGTAAAAATGTACTTCAAATAAGGAAGCTGTGGACTGTAGTTTTAGATCTTTAAATATAGGCGAATCCCAACACAGTACGAGAAAGGATAAATGAAACAGAATAACAGCTAAATCTCTTACCTTTAAGAAGAACTTATGGAAGAAATGGATCCTGTGGTTTTACTCACGCTCCAAGAACAGATTGATTGAGCTCAACAACCGAACCAGAGGTGGTAGATCCTAATATGAACTTGCTGCAAATTGTCAGTTATAATATTCCACTTATCCTCTGAATTTCACACACTTCGCAACAGTGAATGCGAAACCTTGCCACGAATTGAAATGTCTTATTCAAAATGAGAAAAGAAAGAAATAAAGTATAATGTTCTAAATGGATGCAATTCCGTTTTCCGAACGAAATATCATATTTTCACTGAAAATGCTGGATTTGATGAATCGCAGTATAACAATGTTTGGTAACTTTTTATGGGTACAGAGAAAGGTAGCTAATCTCACAACGCTTACCGCCGAAGTTGAATTCTTAATTGCAATGCGTATTAACATCTTTGTGATAGAAAGGGGCAAGCGGCGACGACAAATTTTACAGCTGGACGTTTTCATGCTGCAAATGTGCATTAAGTATACCGTGTGGACAATTAACGAAATGAATATTGAAAGAATACAAAATAAAATCAATAATTTGGAAGAACGTTCACTTGGCGTGAACAATATATATTTATAAATATATTCATATATATATATATATATATATATATATATATATATATATATATATATATATATATATATATATATATATATAGGGTCACTCACGGTGGATGGTAGGTTGGACGTTTACGGAGAACGGGACATGAGATCTTTCTGAAAATTTGGTTTCATGGATAATTGATTTTGCTCTATCGATCTAAAATAATAGTGGCGCTACGGCGTTGCCGCTTATACTAAAAAGTAGCAGCAACTGTGAAATTTCAAATGAGACACCCTATATATTATTCCATTTTTTGCTTCTCTATCATTTTCCAATTGTTTTTGTATGATACTTCCCTATACCTATTTCCAGAGGTTTTCGAGAAATTAAATGATTTCCTTATTTTTTTGTGCAAAACATAGCTTCAATTAATGTTCAGTACTAAGGTATTCAGATTCGCAGGACGCTGAAATTTTAGGTGTAGTTTACCAAGTTCTGACGTATTAGGAATATTTCAAGGACTTTGTTCTCCATTATACAGGGTCCTCCAAAATTTGCGATTTTAACGATGAATAAAAAATAGTGAAAAGTGCATTTTTTCAAATGTAATACCCTGTATATTATTGAATATCTCGAAAGAAAATTGAAATCTCTTTCAAATGATATATCATGTTCCTATACCTAAAAAGTCAGGTTTCCGAAATAAAAGCAAGTTTATATAAAAATAAGATTATTTAGCCATATTTTGTATTAGGTAGCTATGAAATTTCAAGAAAGATGTCATTATGCAAATTTGACAATTAGTCCATCAACAATAAAACGTTCGCGCGTTCATTCAAGAAAATTTGATTTGAAAACAATCAAAATGAAAGGCAATAACTATTCTCATGAAGTTTTGATGAAGTTATTTATTGTACATGGTCAATGTGACCAAATAATAGCAAGAACATGCAGAAGATTCAATGAAATGTATCCCTATTTACAACCAACGAACGAGAGAAAATTTGTACGTTTACAAAATGATTTTATCACTTATGGGTCAATACTGAAAGCGAAACGAAATTTACTAAACTAATAAAAAAAAGCTTTACGTAAAACAACAAATAACAAAACGGTATAACGGGAATAAACCATGTTAATACAATGACATAAGTATTTAAGTTAAGAAAACGATCATGATAAGTGTTCAAAATGACTGCCGTTGGTTTCCAAACATTTCAAAATTCGGATACTTGTTGAATGATTTGTGGCCCTCCTTATCTCATTGGCATTTAGCTCCTCGATGGAATTGATCACTCGTTGGCGCAGGTCTTGTTTACTGGCTATTGATGTAATGTAAACTTTTTTTTTCAATGTACCCCACAAGCAAAAATCAATTGGCGTTAAGTCGGGTGATCTCGCAGGCCAATTCCATGGTCCTAAACGTCTAAACCAGCGATCATCGAACATTTGGAACAACTCAGTTGTTACTTCCCCAGTGCAATGAGCTGGTGCCCCATCCAGATAAAATTATTTTGTAAACGTACAAATTTTCTCTCGTTTATTGGTTGTCAATAGGTATACATTTCATTGGATTTTCTGCATGTTCTTGCTATTATTTGGTCACATTGACCATGTACAATAAATAACTTCATCAAAACTTCATGAGAATAGTTATTGCCTTCCATTTTGATTGTTTTCAAATCAAATTTTCGTTAATGAACGCGCGAACGTTTTATTGTTGATGGACTAATTGTCAAAATTTCATAATGACATCTTTCTTGACATTTCATAGCTACCTAATACAAAATATGGCTAAATAATCCGATTTTTATAGAAACTTGCTTTTATTTCGGAAATCTGATATTTTAGGTATAGGATCGTGATATATCATTTGAAAGAGATTTCAATTTTCTTTCGATGTATTCAATAATAAACAGGGTATTATATTTGAAAAAATGCACTTTTTACTATTTTTGTATTTATCGTTAAAATCGCAAATTTTGAAGGACCCTGTATAATGGAGAACAAAGTCCTTAGAGAATTCCTAATACGTCGGAACTTGGTAAACTACACCTAAAATTTCAGCGTCCTACGAATCTGAATACCTTAGTACTGAACATTTAATTGAAGCTATGTTTTGCACTAAAAAATAAGGAAATCATTTAATTTCTCGAAAACCTCTGGAAATAGGTATAGGGAAGTATCATACAAAAACAATTGGAAAATGGTAGAGAAGCAAAAAATGGAATAATATGTAGGGTGTCTTATTTGAAATTTCACAGTTGCTGCTACTTTTTAGTATAAGCGGCAACGCCGCAGCGCCACTATTATTTTAGATCGATAGAGCAAAATCAATTATCCATGAAACCAAATTTTCAGAATGATCTCATGTCCCGTTCTCCGTAAACGTCTAACCTACCATCCACCGTGAGTGACCCTGTATATATATATATATATATATATATATATATATATATATATATATATATATATATATATATATATATATATATATATATATATATATATATAGGTAATATATACATCAAATACACAATATCAAACAGGCATTACCCGAATCAATGCATTTCAAAGGTTTACCTGGATAAATCCAACATAAATCTCTAATTTTTCAGAGAATATTTGTAATACATTGCGAATAACTCATCTGTTATCCCTTCATCATAATATTATTATCATACAATATCATTATTACAATACATGTAATAATGATTTTGGAAAAAATCAACATTGTTAAAATCCGAGACATATTGTATCTTTAGTGATATTTTTCCTGGTTTTGATGCCTGTATAGGGCTACTTGATGTGGACAAATTATTTGAAGAGTAAGGCACAACCGTTCTTGGACCGTTAATGTTAGTTAAAAAAATTCAGAATAAGAACTAAAAATTTTTAACTTTTCCTTTTTGACCTGCTTGACAAAATTAAAATACATATATCTTACTTTAGCAGCATTAATTATCAAGTCTTCAATCTTCATTAAAAATTTTCGAAAAAGACAATAAATCAACCTTTTTTTCACCAAAATTCTACGTGGACGTAACTGAGCAAATCTTTCCTTCAGTGAATAAATTTTTTTCCACCCAATTATTCCCTTTGAATCTGCATTAATGAACTGCCAAATAATCCTCCAAGATTATTCACATTCCTCTTACTTCTTACATTCTAATAAGAGTGAACCCCGCTAAATCTTAGTACTTAATTTGCTCTAACCCTTTTACTGCCCTAGTGGGAATTGTCTTTCGGATGAAAACAAAAACTCATTCATTATTCTAACGTTGAAAACTCGGGCGACCAAATGAAGTGCTTTCAATTCAAGACTTCATAAGTAGATATATAAGCTCGACAAGCTTTATATTTAAATCTTTTTTGTAACATCCTTTACATTTCAATGATGCATTTCATTAAAACTTCAAATATGTGAATTTGTATTAATACTCAACTATGTTTGTATGAAAAGTTATAACACGTGAAATAACTAAATCTAGAAACATATGTTATCATTGAGCATTCATTTTTATTTTATCTCCGATAAGATAAAATGATTTACCTGAATTGATTGAAAATTTATGCAATCTATAACCTCCCTTAAGATTTTTTAAATTTTGTTTGCTCATTTACCATGTTTCTGTAATATTCTTTTTAATTATTGTTTGTGTTTATTTTCATATAATTTGTATTTATTTCATCGTATTTTTCCCACTCTACATTTAGCTGATGCTGTTGAGTGGTGTAGTTCTGAATAAATAAATAAATAAATTTTATGGAAATTGAGTTGTTTAATATCATGGTTTTTTTGAACTTCTCTAGGTAATGTATTTTTTAGGTGGTATTGGTGTTGATTGAAAACATAATCCATAATCTTAATTTCGTAGAACATGATCGATTATCATGTTTTTCTAATTCGTGAAACGAATTTTTCACACGGTTTTCTTCAACAAAATCTGTGAAATATGACAAAAACAATTATTTTGACCATCAGAGTTAGATCGAATTGCGATTTGAAAGAACAGGTTTTCAGTTATTTATCAACAATTTATTTATATATTCATTCTTTTCATATTTGATTTTCCAACAATCTTCCTCCTGTTTTTGAGGAGTATCCTTCCTTTCTTTGTTTTTTGATGGTATATTCTTCCGTTCCTTATTTCTATAAAATATATTCTTGCTCATCTTCAATAATCCTTTCGAGAGTGTCAATTGTAAGAGTAACCAGAAAGCCCATCTGATTTTCAATCAACATTAAAGTGATCAATTTCTCAACAAAAATTTTCTATTTTCAATATTGTTGTTTTTTCTCTAAATTCACAAAACTCGTGACAAAACGTTAACAGTTTAATAGAGTCGGTATTCTAACTCAAATCGCATGTTTTTGCTAAGAAGAGAGAAGTAAATAAGAATACAACACAGGCAAAAATAATCAATTCAATTTCTCGGTGATGGAACTTCTATTGAAATATATTTATATATAGGCTTGTCATATTTTTGGTGAGTGGAACCGGAGGGGGCCATATCCCCCAGTAAAGCGTGGTCCTCCCCTAGAAAATTTTCAAAAAATTTGTAGTAAAATGTTGAGTTTCAAATCTTTTTTAGCCTCGTAAGTGACAGGAGGAGGAAATCTGAAACATGAAATTATTCGTCCTACACATCTTTCAAAAATAAAAAAAGGAATTTCAGCTACTTAAAAGTATATATTTTTACCTTTTTAATGGTAATTCTTAAAGAGAAAGAAGTGTTAATAAAATAAAATTTAAAATACTTCATGAAATTGTTTGATTGGACAATTACTGAGTCTTTTATTTTTCACTACACAAACCATTAATTATGAGAATTTTTTTTGTCAAACTAAAAAACAATTAATTAATAAGTTGACAATGTTAATCTTTCCTTTCAAAACAAAGCGCTCACGTCTCTCTGTCCGATAAAGTGATAGTGTTCACCTCTACACTTGATACCGCTCAACCTTCTCAGGCCAGTTGTTATAATGAAACAACTTACAGCCATTATTATGCATTGTTATTTACATCTCACACTCGTTTTCCGGGACATCGATCCAAACCGGGACGTATGGCAAGCCTATTCATATATATATATATATATATATACAGTAATGTCCGCTTATATCGAACCTCAAGGGACCGAAGAAAACGGTTGGCTATAAGCGATGTTCGCAATAAACGATAAATTGTAATGCATATCAGATTTTTCTTATTGATACAGACAGGTACATACATATATTTTTTGAACTACATATAAATATATTAAGAACTTTTCTAAACCCTTATTTGAAAGATTCGTTTATTTTGGTTTTATTTTATAAAAATGAATATCATTAATTGGGCTAGTTTGAAAAGAATATTTTGCGGAGTAAGCAGTGACAGAAGAAAATTATGAACCTTATTGATATGTCGTAGTGCTTCTGCTGCAGTTGGAATTCGAATTATTTCCTGACTCACAGATTATTCATCCTCCTCTTCATCTTCCTCGCCGTCATCAATAATGTCAGCTACAGAAGACACGGAAGCCATAATGGCATCATCATCCGAAAATTCGACACTCACAAGATTGTCAACAACATGGACAAATTCATTGAAATCATTTTCATTACATGGAAGATCGTCTCGAATTTCTCTATCATTTTCTTTGTCTAGGATATCTTTATCATTATATTCATGTTCAATTTTCTTCAGCCATTCGGCTGATGGCAGGTCGTCGTCCGAATCAAAATTATTCTCAATAAAATTCATCAATTTCGAGAGAAGAAGTCGACGATAATGGCTTTTTAAACTATGGATAACTCCCTGATCCATAGGCTGTAGTTTGGAACTGGTATTTGATGGCATGAGCACTAACATCACGCTGTCCAAATTTTCAATATCTGGATGAGCTGGACAGTTGTCCACTAACAAAATGATTCTTCGTTTTTCTTTGCGTAACTGACCATCCGACTTCCGCAAGTCGTTCGCAAAAATCTCTAAGGTCATCTATGCTCTTTTATTGGATTTGTAATTTAGTGGCAACTTTACAACATTCTAAAACATCTAGGGTTGTTAGATTTGCCAATTACTAATAACTTTCTCTTTTCTGTTCCTTACAAATTTGCCACCACAAACACACACACACACACACACATATATATATATATATATATATATATATATATATATATATATATATATTTTTATATATTTATATATATATATATATCTATATATATATATATATATTATATATATATATATATATATATATATATATATATATATATATATACTAGGACATTGAATTTTTCTTGGGAATATTGGTTCAACATTGGTAGTTAAAACTCCATAAATTTTTTGTTTATATTATATTAAAACGTTTCGACCAACATATGTAGTCTTCTTCAGTTTGGAATTACTTTAATCTACGGGAACAGAAAAATTGCTTTTAAAATTACGGACAGGTGATTATTTTTTTGAAAAAAACTTATCAAAGAAGGAAATCTTCACTATGAAATTTACAATTTTCTAAAATTTTTCTCAAACGGACACGACAAATATACAAAACCTTCACAAATACTCAACATTAATATAAATTAGTAAAATCCGTTTCATTGGCAACTTCATTGCTTCATCACGTCTCTATTGTAACTGACATCAAACTGTTCAGTTCGCATGTGGTATGTATGTTTTTTGCGACTTCATTTGTTTATTATTTATTATGTGTTTTGATTACATTATTGAGGACTGTTATTTTTCTTTTCGTTTTAACAAATTTTCTAGAGTAGGTTAAAATATATTTGATTCAGATTTTTTATATCGGTCTTCTCATTAATAGAGTTTGGATTTTTTTTAATATGTACCATTTCGAGAAATTCTCTCTTTTTTTTATTCGATTCGGTAGTCAGAATTTTTGTCTCATCGAAATTGAATTTATGTTTTTTTTCCTCTTCGTGATTCGTCAACGCCGTTTTATTTTTTTTGTCGTAACGGTGGCCATTTAGGTGGCCTAAAGTCGCAAAAAACATACATAACACATGCGAACCGAACAGTTTGATGTCAGTTACAATAGAGACGTGATGAAGCAATGAATTTGCCAATGAAACGGATTTTACTAATTTATATTAATGTTGAGTATTTGTGAAGGTTCTGTATATTTGTCGTGTCCGTTTGAGAAAAATTTTAGAAAAGTGTAAATGTCATAGTGAAGATTTCCTTTTTAGTAAGTTTTTTTTCAAAAAAATAATCACCTGTCCGTAATTTTAAAAGTGCAATTTTTCTGTTTCCGTAGATTAAAGTAATTCCAAACTGAAGAAGACTACATATGTTCGTCGAAACGTTTTAATATAATATAAACAAAAAATTTATGGAGTTTTAACTACCAATGTTGAACCAATATTCCCAAGAAAAATTCAATGTCCTAGAATATAGTGAAACGGTTCAAGAAATTTGAAAATTTTCAAATATATATATATATATATATATATATATAATATATGATAATATTCAATATATATATATATATATATATATATATATATATATATATATATATATATATATATATATATATATATATTGCCGGGTGAATTTGTAATGTTGAATCAGTTGAGAATCTCAAAAATGTTCGAATAAATAGTTGATGGTTTCGAGGAGGATATCCACTTATATTAAAAACCCTTCCATTTTTTTCAACCTTGTGGGAGGAGAAGAGGTCAACTTTGAAATTTTAAATCCTTCATGAAAGATTATTCCGTAGAACCAGCCCTATTATCATTTTCATTTATATTTGTGAAACACAAATCGATTACCTAAAATTTCTGAGTATTAGGAATTAACAAACGAGAAATCTGCAGATATCTACCTGACACATTGACAAACTCGAAACTTATCAACTGAGTTGAAATGAAAGGTATTTAGGATAGATCACGGCATTCACATCATACCATAGCGAACACAAAACGTATAGAGGTTCGCCTGTAATTATTTCCAATGGCCCAATCGTAAATTCCAGTCGGCCAGAAGTAATAAATAGGCATGTTAACTGAAGTAGTGCTCCACTATCGGCGTCGAGTGTACTTTGTTCATGTCGGTAATGCAGTTGATGAGCATATCGACCCGATGTTTAGCCACCCACGCACAGCTTTGCATTGTCAAATCGACGAACCGCTATACGCTTTTTATAAAACCTATCGAACCCATGTTTTGTCCACATGTTATTAAATCCGTTCGCATACCGCAAAAACAAATTAATTGCTTTTTTACTTCGGTTTTGAATGTTTGGCTGAAATTGGCAACAAATTTGTAAACGATAGCTACATAGGTTGCTGAAAAGAGAAATAATTTTGTTGATGGAGTTTTCTATTCTGAGTGACTGATGGATGAAAACAAAGCCGTATTTCAATTCATGTGGATATTATAATTGCCTGCCCTAATGTCATCCAAATTGCTCTTTGCTGCTTAATTGACATTATATTTACCTTTCATTCGGACATTGGGCGAAATTCGTCAGATTGGACTAATCTTCATATTTGAATCTTCTTTATGTAGTCCAAGCATTAGTGTAGATCTGTGTTATTATTTATATAAAAGAACTTTTTCATTTTTGCTTGAGTTTCTTTTGAGAACCTCTCATATTACAAATCATTAAATCTAATCGGCTGAATTTTATGTATGTATATATGATACATATATATATATATATATATATATATATATATATATATATATATATATATATATATATATATATATATATATATATATTATATATATATATATATATATATATATATACGTAAATTTTTAAGTTTGGAGGAAACGTTATTTGCTAAGTTTAAGGGAAGCTGGCAATATAAGTAACAATAAAATCATCCATCTGATTGTGAAAAAATATAAGATTGATTCAGGGTTAATTACTCGGGAGGCAGTAAATCCTCAAATATTTGAAGAATCAAGAGTAAAGCAGTCAATAGATTTGGTTACAGCAACTGTCTAAATATCTCTACATCTTTAAATATATTTTTAGCTACTTCAAGCTATAAAACTACTCATTATCGACTCCTTCATGAATTTTACGGTGCTTTTGTGATGAAGAGTTAAGAACCAATACATCAATACTAGTATAATAGTTCTGTTGTAATTCAGGTACATATGCAATCATATTTGCATTAAAAATCTACTGGAAAAATAAAACATACATACCACTGAAACACATGAAATCAAAACCATGATTCGAAATACCTTCGCCAGAAATTGAGTTACATTTTGATTTTCAGATATGACACAATTCGGACTCACTACATCGAATTCCCACTGGGGCTATAGTGCTGCTGGGGCATATTCGCCGTATTTTACTCCAAGTACGCTGGGATCCTGTTCAGCACCAACAGCAACCCAGTTCAATACGCCTGCCCTAGGATTTTCTGGAACAACACCCGAACAGTCTTCGACTCAAGATGCCTTTGGTACCACTTCTTCAGTAACCACTTGTGAGTGTTTCCCTTCTTGAACTACTTTTGAAGTAGATTTTCTTGTTAAATCACCATCATTTTATTGTTAGTAATATTGAGAATTTTATGTGTGGTTACACCTTTTTGTTGAGAAACTAAATTAAATACCTCCAGAAGTAGCTAAAAGTATAGTAACTTTAGAACGAAATCTGTTAAGTAGAGATACTTAGAGTAAGACTGCCATATCTCTATCGTCATTTGGTTTTGTGTTTTTTACAGTACTACCAGACTCGACAGCATCAGATCTGGATCAGCATCTTGGATTAGTATCCCAAAACCATAATCACGTACAGTCGCATACTTCGTCCTTATTAGTTCCAAGATACTCAACCAACCACTCAGATTTCACACTTTCGGGCCCCAGGTCGCTGTCAGATAACTCCAGTGCAGCTGAAAGTCCTGTCCAAGACGATCTTCTCACTTCTCATTCAACATTAGGTGCTAATCATATGAGTAATTCGAACGTGCAGCTTCACCAAAATATGACTTCTGGTAGCACATATTCGGGTTCCAATTGCAACAACTCAATTTATCCAGTACTACCAGCTAGTCTACTGTATTCTCAGCTGTACTCAGCAGCAAATCAGAGTCACAACTTTCATTCCTTCCATTCTCATACAACTCATGGTCATCATAACGACATTCAGAGTGTAATGGATCAATTATCAACCAATCAAAGGCAGATGAATGGAAGCTCGGATATTATATTGACTAATAATGGAACTTGCGCTGCTGCGGCTGCTCGACAAGATGATAGCCACTCCAGAGGACTCAGTACCGCTGCGCAAAGAGGTCCTGCGCAAAACAGTGAATCTGTCGTTTGGAGACCTTATTAGGTACACACGTTTTGTTGATATTGAAAGAATATGTGATTTTTTGTGCAATATTAGGTTTAACGTATACTTTGTTTTGAATCAGAAACGGATATGATACAAAATAAGTGATAGTATTTTTTTTCTTATAATATAATGCTAGTGTTGATTGGTATTGAGTTTATGATCGAATCACCCAATTTCAAGGAATATCGAGAGCAATATTTCCACTTTACAATGAATAAACACGCTCAATTCAGTTTGACCCAATGTATAATGTTCCTGCTGAATATTATTTTTAGTATTTACTTTATTTATTATTATTATCATTCAAATATCTGCTTTTTATATAAATATACAAATGGATTGTTTATTTCATTGAAAAAGTAACAAACATACTTCAGATGAATTTGTGCAATAATTTGAAAAAATATATACTTTCATTAATTTATAATGTAAAACTTTCTTTGAAATCTGAATAAACATGCTGAGAAAACTCAAATGTATACCAATATCAAAATAATTTATTAACGCTACTGATAGCAAAATTATAATAACATACTAGTTAAAAAAAAGGTGTGAACATTTTACTTATATGATAAATTTCGAAATAATTATAAAAACTAATTTATTGTGATATGGATATTGTTAAGAAATTTGTTGAAATTTTTTGATTTTCTTTGAATTCATCAATATATATATATCTATAAAAGTGTTTCAGTTTCCGACTTTGATAAATATCCGTTGATACATAAAAAATATTGGATAACTCTGAAAAGGCTAGAGTTGAGAAAGAACTTCATTACGTGCTAATGAATTAAATTTTTTCAAATGCTGATTAAAGTTGATAACGTTGTTCTTTACAAAACGAGGAAGCGTAAATAAGAGGTAAAATAATTGACTCTTCAAAAAAGTCTTGAGATCTATGGTAAAATATTCAAATTCGAAAAATTCTTTACAAAATTCTCGTTAATGAATAATTCAGAAAACTAACCAAGCTGTAAATTGGCTTTAACTAGAATTATACATTTAATGTAAAAAGTTAATTCGTTATGTAGTTTCTTCTGTTGAAAATTGTAAATTGGAAACGATACCATAAATAAATATTGTAAGAATTTCATCGCTCTTCAATTTCCTAATTTTCCAAATTTCCAAACTTTTGCTGTTGTAAACAGTTGATGAAATACTTCAGATACTTCCGTTTGAAATGTGGAGAATTCTCAAAGTGGCGAGGTAGTAAAATGGAAAAAGGAAGCTGAAACCTTTCAGCAAATAATGTTCTGGAACTTTGCGCGAGGGACTGGACGATTGTGGTTTTCGCTACGGAGCGACAGTTGAAATCAAAGGGAGAAAGAAGCTTTCAAGGTAAGTATTAGACTTTATTTCAGTCGAATAGTTCATTTATCAAACAGATATATTTCCAAATCAGAGCAACGAAAGGAGTTATAAAATGGTATTAATTTTATGAGAGTTCATACACTTAATTTAATAAATTTATGAAGTTTGCATATATGCCGTAGAATGCTTTTACAACAATAGTTATTTCTTTAACTATGCAGCAATGAAATACCTTGACTGACGAGGCTAGGAATTCAGCAGGGAATGACAGATTGACAGCATTTTACTGATGAGTTGTGTGTATGTATGTACTTATATATATATATATATATATATATATATATATATATATATATATATATATATATATATATATATATATATATATATATATATATATATATATATATATATATTGCTGCATATATTACACATAAGAGTAAAATGAATGTATACAATGCATTCTTTCTTCCTCATTTTCGATACATGATCCCAATATGGAGTACATGTGGAGTTATTTTGTTTAAATCAATGCAAACTTCACAGAATAAAGTATTAAAGATTCTTTTCTCATATGATTGGCTTGTGCCTACAGATCAGATATACAGGGAGTTGGGTGTATGTCGTTTGGGTGGGTTACTGGAGTTGGAACAGTGTAAGCATATTCATAAAATAATAACTAAAACAGTTAAATGTAATACAGCTTTAACGTTCAATAGGGATCTCCATCTATATGATACAAGAGATAGTAATAATATATATCTAGAAATTTTGAGAAGTAATACTGGACTCAGTAATCCATTAAGTAGAGCTGTATGTCGGCACAATCAATTACCAATAAGTGTTAAAAACATCATAAATTATGCTGCATTTTTGAAAAGGCTTAAACAACACTTGATGCTATAAATAGTTAAAGTTGAAAAGTGTATATGTATTACAATATTCATAGTTTAGTGCTGATTTAGAAAAATTTAATATTAGTAATAAGGTTTAGAATTTTCATTTTAGTTATCATAGTTTAATATTAATCTAGAAATTTAAAATTAGTAATTAGGCTTAAAATTGGGGACTTTTGCGCACACCATTGTTAGGTAAGGAAGTTATATTTGTTGATTCCGATACCAGTGTTTGATACACTGTTTAGGAAGTTTTTGATGATATTGTATCTGTGTATATTTTCTGAAATAAACGTTTTCAAAAAAATATATATATATAAATATTTAAATATATATTATATATATATATATATACATAAATATATATATATATACATAAATATATATATATATATATATATATACATAAACATATATATATATATATATATATAATATATATATATATATATATATATATATATATATAGGGTGTGGCGGGGCAATTATGAGACATCCGACATTTCGGGTAAAAATAAGACTTCTACAAATAACCTCAATGGAATATTTTTAATTAATCATAATTCAGTTTAAAATGAAGTTTAAAATGTATAGATTAAGTTATGTTTTTTTCACAATCCTCACTATTAGTGTTCAAGAATTATTTAACTAAATATTTCTGATCAAAAAAATTGGCGCGAAAACTTTACTTCAGCATTGACAAACTTTATACACTGTTGCTCGATTGTACCTCGCGAACGCACGGCTTCCCGCTCCGCAACGCCGCATGGGATGTTCTTGAGAGGGCGATCTGTCATTTTAGTTTATCTTTTGCTAGCGCACAGTGAATACGTATTTTTTTTTGAGGGAAAAAACGAGACACGCGTTCGGGAAAATATAAGACAGCTTTCGTGTAAAAATAAGACAAGACCTTAGTGAGAATGCCGCGAAATTACGTACCAAAACCAAAGGATTATAGTGAGAAAAACTTACAAGATGCCATAGAAGAAGTGCGAAAAGGTGAATTGAGTTACAGAGAAGCTGAATCTAAATATAAAGTAGATAAATCCTTACTATGGAGAAGTGTACATAATTATAATACATCAAAGCAAGGAAGGAAAACAGTTCTGAGTACAGATGAAGAAAACGATTTGGCTGAAAAAATTAAAATAATGGCTAAATGGGGCTGGGCCCTCACTAGAAAAGAAATAAGGGAAATTGTCCATACTTACATAGTTCAAAATAATATATAGAATAACTTAAAAGATAACGTCCCTCGAAAGGACTGGATGGAGCTGTTTTTTAAAAGAACTGGATTGGTTGCCAAAAAAATGGAGCAGTTGGAAAAATCTCGTCGACAAGCTACTAGTGATCCATTCATAATATATGGATTCTACAATATTTTAGAAAAGACACTGACTACCCTGGATTTGCACGACAAGCCTCAACAAGTATTTAATTTGGATAAGACAAGTTTCTCCTCTGATCCCTCACGTATAAAAGGTGTAACTGGCAAAGGGCAAAAGGCCCATCGAATTATTCAAGTAAGTAATATTTTACATTTTCTGTAGGTATATATCTTATTAGAAGAGTTCATCACTGGATTAATCATAATATCTCAATTCCTTACAGGGTTCCGGAAAAGATAACACAACGGTATTGGGATGTGTCTCTTCAAGGAAGATTATTTCCGCAAATGATAATCTTCAAAAGCCAAAATCTCTGGAGCTCGTGGAAAGGCACCAAAGACATACCAGGTACGACCTATGGTTGCTCAGACAATGGCTGGATGGTGGCCAGTATTTTTAACAAGTGGTTTGCTAACTTCTGCAAGTCTGTGACAGAAAGGCCTTTGCTCATAATATTTGATGGACATACGACCCACTTGGATCCGGCTACAATTGAATTAGCAGTGCGCGAAAATGTTGCTTTATTAAAACTTCCAGCTCATACTACCGACGTGTTACAACCGCTGGATCGCAGCTGCTTTGGTCTCATCAAACATAAATGGAACGAGCGGCTTATTGAATGGCAAAGACTCAATCAAAGACCTATCAGCAAATCGGAATTCTGTGATTTGTTGTGTGAAGTAGAAAAACGAAATTATCATGAAACTGCCAAATCCAAAGCAAAAAAATAAACGAGATGCACTCATGTTTGATGTTGACCTAGAAAAGTATGATATTAATTAGCGTAAAAATGTCTCATATTTTGCCCTATTATAATTTTTGTGAATCGTTTTTAACTTTGTGGCTATGTATTCATTTATTTCTTGTAACCAATAATGTTAATAATGAATTATTATAAGTTCTATTGTAATTTTGAACTAAGTACTTGTTTTCCAAATAAATACAATACAAAGACTTACAGAAGTTACGTAAAACATTATTGGTTATGTTGGTTTTTCAATTTAAAAATAAAAATTAAAAGATTTTTTGGACTGTAAAAGGTATTTTGTAATATTTTTATCCCTATCTGTCTTGAAACACGTAAACCGTAGGAATTGTATGCTGCCTTATATTTGGACTACGCTGTTTTATATTTACCCCATAGTGAAGGAAAAATATGAGACACATATTTCATGTAAAAAGTCTAGTATTTTGAATGTTTATTAGAAAATTGATAATAATACAGAGTAGATTGCATGTCAGTAGATAGTATTAACATATTCAGTTAGACGTAAACTCTTTTTGGAAGCCTAAAATTACAAAAGTTGTTGTATTCGTCTTATAATTACCCCGCTTGACCCTGCATATATATATAATCTCTTGATAATTATTAGCAATAACAGGCTTGTTGAATCTTAAAAAACTCGATTTTATTAAAAAGTTGACGTTTCGCCACGACATTCGTGGCTTTATCCTATAAATAAAGGATAAAGCCACGAATGTCGTGGCGAAACGTCAACTTTTTAATAAAATCGAGTTTTTTAAGATTCAACAAGCCTGTTATTGCTAATAATCATCAAGAGATTAGAAATAGTTCACAGGCAACAATAATTCGAATAAATAATCGTATATATATATATATATATATATATATATATATATATATATATATATATATATATATATATATATATATATATATATATATATATTAGAAACTCTGAGTTTAACGATTATCACATATAATAAAACAACAACAGTTGCACATCATGTTCCGCTAACACAACAGCTCCTTCGAATTTCAAATTTAAACTAAAATATCTAACACAAGGTTTGCAAAGTACAATTGTAAATTTGAGAAATCCATTCTGGGATTCTAAGAATAAATTACCTTTATTCATTGAATAGGTTAAGAAGGAGGAGCTGTTCACATCCAATTGGTTGTTGAATAACTTCTGGTAATTTTTATGCCTATTAATTTCTAAAGTTTCTATAAGATTTAATTTTGAGCCTTTTGTTCCGAGATGTAGAATTTCGAAATCCGAATTGAAGTCATGTTTCTTTTTTATTAAATGTCTAACATATATTGAATCTTCGTTATGATTTATGTAACTTCGCCTGTGTTCAGTAATCGTTTTCTTGAAATTTTTATGTGTCCCACCTACATATATTTTATCACAATTTTCGCATTTATGTTTATGAACTCCCGATTTACTGGGCTTATCTATTTTCAATTTGTTGTTTTTTATGTATTTTTCTAGACTATTTCTTGTTATAAATGCCAAATTGAAATCCTCATTAGAGAAAAATGATTGCAATTTGTTGGAAGCTTTGCCGAAATAAGTTTAACTATTATATTCAATTCCTTCTGGTTTGATCAATGGAAATACATGTAGAATTTTGTACTTTGCAAACCTTGTATTAGATATTTCAGTTTTAGTTTGAAATTCGCACCTGAAGAAGCTTTAGTATCGTGTCAGCGAAACGCGTTTTGCAATATGTTGTTTCATTATAGGTGAAAATCGCTCAAAAAGCATATGGAAAACATTTTTATCATCCATTTGTCAGAAAGTTTTATTCCTGATATAAATTGGTGCATTGCGAAAAACTTCGATTTGAGATTTCAAAATTCTAAATTTCTGAACAGTGTACAGGGGTGAACAAAAAATAGACATTTGGATCAGGAACTACTGAACTACTTTTATTTTCGAAATGATTAAAACAGTTTATTTAAAAAATTGTCCAGATTTGAAAACAATATTCAAATTCGGAATCACAGCTACCTACCCAAAAAAATTTAATTTTTAAGCCATTTTATGGTGAAACGGATGAAAGGAACTATCTTCTATGATTCGAGGTCTCGGTGGCCTAGCCGTAAGGTGTATCGCTTGTAAACCGAGGATTGTATGTTCGAGTCCCACCATGCTCTTGGGTGTTGTGTATGTCCCATGAAATTTAGAGGTTCTAAATATGATGAACTGATGAGTAATGACTTAGTTTCAAGCTCATTGGCCCTTCGGAAACGGCGTAAAACTGTAGGTCCCTTGAAATAAGAAAAAAAAACTATGATTCTGCAAGAGTGTGATGTTTCGTGATAAATTGAAAAATTCTATTGTCGAATTTCTTGATTATCACATCTAGAGAATTGATACAGTTATATTTTTCTATTTCCAAAGTGAATGTTTATGTCTGCAGTAAAACAGCAAATCATATCGTCAACATATACATATATATATATATATATATATATATATATATATATATATATATATATATATATATATATATATATATATACATATATAATATATATATATATATATATATATATGTATATTTAGATTGTCATTGTTACAGCAGTAATGACCGCATTCTATCAATATAAAAATCTTCTAGGATAACTAAGTATCAATATTTTTTTATGAAGAAATAGATAAGAATAGTCGTATATCTTCTTAAAATTTGTAAAAATCATCCTAGTAGCTGAAAGCTATAATTATTGAGAAAATTTGAACGAAATTAAGTTTTTTCATTTTTTCGGCGATGTTTAATTGATGAAATTTGAAACTAAAAGAAAGGATGTTCCCCAAAATAGACATGGACAGTAGCGGATAGTTTGTACAACTGACAAAGGCGGACAGGGACCCAGTAGTAATGTAATTGCCTTGCCAGATTTTACAACCCCTGTTGGTCTCTATACGGTACACCTGCCACCGCTAATTAGTAGGCTATAATGGCCATCCAAATGTCGATTAAACCTAATATACTGCCACTACCGGCTCGGATGTATCCTCTACAATGGTTACTATAAGCCATATATCAGTGTGCACTATTTATGACTTCATAATACGCTTGCACTATGCTTCTCGTATGAAATGTTAAACGACATATAAAACATGACAAAGTGCTGATGCAGAGTTGCTATTATGAACCATATGACGCATATTATTATAAATATTAGAGATATGATTAATGGTTTTGGAAAATTCTATTGAAATAAAAAGTTGAGTGGTGTCGTAAGAATGGAGGGCAGTTCCTTTATATATATATATATATATATATATATATATATATATATATATATATATATATATATATATATATATATATACTTGGACATTGGATTTTTCTTGGGAATATTGGTTCATCATTGGTTGTTAAAACTCCATAAAGTTGTCGTTTATACTATATTAAAACGTTTCGACCAACATATGTAGTCTTCTTCAGTTAGGAATTACTTTAATCTACGGGAACAGAAAAATTGCACTTTTGAAATTACGGACAGGTGATTATTTTTTTGAAAAAACTTACCAAAAAAGGAAATCTCCACTATGACATTTACACTTTTCTAAAAAATTTTTCTCAAACGGACACGACAAATATACGAAACCTTCACAAATACTTAACATTAATATAAATTAGTAAAATCCTTTTCATTGGCACCTTCATTGCTTCATCACGTCTCTATTGTAACTGACATCAAACTGTTCGGTTCGCATGTGGTATGTATGTTTTTTGCGACTTCATTTGTTTATTATTTATTATGTGTTTTGATTACATTATTGAGGACTGTTATTTTTCTTTTCGTTTTTCGTCAAAAAAAAAAAAAAAAAAAATAAAACGGCGTTGACGAATCACGAAGAGGAAAAAAAACATAAATTCAATTTCGATGAGACAAAAATTCTGACTACCGAATCGAATAAAAAAAAGAGAGAATTTCTCGAAATGGTACATATTAAAAAGGATCCAAACTCTATTAATGAGAAGACCGATATAAAAAATCTGAATCAAATATATTTTAACCTACTCTAGAAAATTTGTTAAAACGAAAAGAAAAATAACAGTCCTCAATAATGTAATCAAAACACATAATAAATAATAAACAAATGAAGTCGCAAAAAACATACATACCACATGCGAACGAACAGTTTGATGTCAGTTACAATAGAGACGTGATGAAGCAATGAAAGGTGCCAAATGAAAAGGATTTTACTAATTTATATTAATGTTAAGTATTTGTGAAGGTTTCGTATATTTTCGTGGTCCGTTTGAGAAAATTTTTTTAGAAAAGTGTAAATGTCATAGTGGAGATTTCCTTTTTTGGTAAGTTTTTTTCAAAAAAATAAATCACCTGTCCGTAATTTCAAAAGTGCAATTTTTCTGTTCCCGTAGATTAAAGTAATTCCTAACTGAAGAAGACTACATATGTTGGTCGAAACGTTTTAATATAGTATAAACGAAAAATTTATGGAGTTTTAACTACCAACTGCTGAACCAATATTCCCAAGAAAAATTCAATGTCCTAGAATATAGTGAAACGGTTCAAGAAATTTAAGAATTTTCAAGTATAATATATATATATAATATATAATATATATATATATATATATATATATATATATATATATATATATAATCAAGTACTAGGACATTTATTTGAAACTAATCAAACAAACCTCCTAGCGGAGCTTAGCGAATATAGTAACCACCTTCGGGTGTCAGGACGTACGAGTTCACGTTGCCGAAATGTTTTCATCTATCTGTAAGATGTGGTTCATTTGTTTCCGACTGGTGGCGCTGTGTCATATTAATATGCCATATAGTCACTTGAAGAAAAATATAAAGCCGTTAGAAATATTTGGTTGGTTATCACTTTCGATGGATGGATGATACTGATGAGCCTCAAATAAGGGCGAAACAGACTGTCTATCATTTCCATTGATTGTGATAAACAACTTAATGTTTCTAACATACACCGTCCGAGGTATATGGAGGCATTTCGATGTTTCGTGAACTCGTATAACCAGCCCCGCTAGGAGGTTTGTTTGATTAGTTTCAAATAAATGTCCTAGTACTTGATTTTCTTGCCTCGAGCGTGTTTCGATAACACGAAGAATTCTGCTTTCTATATATATATATATATATATATGCACAAAGAAATAAATTGAAAATATTTGGGAGTATTCAAATGGAATATGTAGAAAATCTATTACCTAATATATAGTATATATAATACAAAATGAAAAGTAGGACATATATTCAAAAAATATGATGATACTCATCTGTCAAGGATGAATTGGAAAGTCGTCGTCGTTGAGATGCATGCAACTCAGGCGCGGATCCAGACACGTCTTTGGGGGGGAGGAGATTTTTATATATTCAAAAGTCAAAAGATACTGGTATTTTGGCAATGGTTAATCGAGTAGCTCCCAATCAAATCAATTAGGTGGGGCCCGGGCCATTTAGGGGGGGGGGCATTCCCCCAGTTCCACCCCTCCGGATCCGCGCCTGATGCAACTAGCTACACCAAGAGATTTGTTTGATTAATTTCGATGTTATACATGAAAATAGGGTTTTGTGAATTCGGATAATATTGTTTTTTCATTAATGTGAATCCAATCTTGCCAATATTCATACAGTCATTTGATCCTGATGAAGAATCACACCACTGTTCGACATGATGGAAAGATCTGATGGCACCTTGGTTTTTTATTAAATTATCTACAATTTGCCAAGTATCACAATAATTATCTCATATTTCGTTTTGGTCTAACAAACTAACAAAATTTTGGTATATATATATATATATATATATATATATATTTATTAATATATATATATATATATATATATAAATTATAATATATATATATATATATATATATATATATATATATATATATATATATATATATATATTGGATTGAAATGACTTAAAATTGAAAGGAAAGAATTAAAAAGATACTTATCTTATAGATTGCTACATCTCGTAATTTTTGAAACTCATTTACAACAATCTCTTCATTTAGTCAATAAGCGGGGAAAATAGGGTAAGATATTGTATTATTACTGTATATTTAAATATGAATTTTATCAAACTACTCTCTAACGAATGGAAGGCCTGTGATGATACTAACATAATAATGTTCTCTAAAATACCTATGTTGAATATAATCCTAAATTTTACACCTACAATGTTGTTTTTTCACAAATAATGGAAGTATGATATTTCAAACATCTAACATTAATTAGATGGATAAGTAATTTTTTCAATTGCTGGAAATTAAATATTAAGGCCAATTTGGTGTGGCATATTATAATTTCGATTTCAACCCGAGCCGAGGTAATAAGTTGGTTAACATCAAATATTATATTTTGAAACTTCAAATCTCGAACAGATCTCTATAGGATATGCACGATTTCGAATAAAAACGTGGTTGGATACAAAATGTACACGATTACTTGATTTTAAGGCGTTCAGTAAAATAAAATACTTGTAGGCACGACATATTCATTCAAAAGAATAAGCATTTAATGTAAAACGTGATGAAATAATATTCCTACTTTAAAAAATCAATAAATTCACTTTTTCTTCAAACGTCATATAAGTGATAACTTTTGTGACGTTCCTCAATGACATTAAGTGTGATTTATATGACTAGGAGTATAAGTACTTATACTCCTAAGCGTATAAACACATTATAGTACTATGAATTTATTCACAATGGTATTTATTGTTTATTCGTAATATTTATAGTAAAAGTACAATTATGAAGATTTGCATCATTTAAGAATCCTCCACTTCTTGCAATATCAGTACTATTCAAAACAACTTTTCCAGAATGAACGGCATTTACAAATCCATTACTTGTATCGGGTTCATTAAATGAAGATTGTTCGAGATTTTCCGCGGAGCTAGGTTGAAAAATTCTCTTAGCAATTTTGGTTTTACTTTGCACAGAGTCTTCGATGTACCCTTCGGCAACTGCATCAGATTTCCAACCCCCATGCCTTTTCAGCGTAGTGATATCCACCCCACTATCAACAAGCATTGTTGCGGAAGTTCTTCTTAAGCAATGCCCTGTATATTCTTTCCAATTTGGAATCTTCGGATACAATGCCACGTCTTTTGCTACACTACCAATTTTATGGATACCCATAACAGCTTTATAACATTCATCCCATTTTGATATTTCAAAAAAAAACGTCGTTCCCTAAAACCGGCAGGGCGCAAATTAACGTACTTTCTATATTTGCTCAGATATTCATCACCCAGGACGTTGAAGGTTCTACTCTTATTAGTTTTAGTGTTGGGAATGTTTATTAGCAGCAAAGAACCCATATCTTCAAGATCATCAACTGTCATATTCACTAGTTCATCGCAACGGCATGCCCCAGATATTCCAAATATCAAAACTACGTAAAAAATTAAGTGTTGGTTAGCACAATGTGAAACAAACAAAATGTAATTTTATTACCTTCATCGCCAAATACTTTTCATCTGGGGCTTCAGACAAAAATTTGCTGAACTGTTCCCTTGACAAGACTCTCGATTTCTTTGGCTTATAACCTTCTCCTTGCTTTTTTAAAAATGCACGCAAATTGTTGTATTTTTCAATGTTCACATTATGCTTCAAATTCAACACAGACCTTATCATTGAATAATGAGCCCCCCAAAAACTATAACTCTTCATTTTCAGTGCCATTTCGGTAAAATATGCCAACAAAACGTTCTCAGAGTATTGCACTACTTTTTTTCCATTGTACCATTTGTTGAACTTAACAAACGCAGCTTCATATACTGCAGCAGATTTCGTCGGCAGCAAGTTTTGTATAGCTATTCTAGCTGTCTCTACCACCTCGGGAGGATCATTACACATTTCTAAACTCACTTTCTTCACCGAATTTGAAATATTTGTTTTAATGGATGTCAAACAAGTACGTATCCATGACAAAGATACGAAAAAGGCAATATACAGTGAAATAAGTTAAAGATTCAATCTTGTTATCTTTATTAAAAAATTCGTTTCCTTTTATTGTTTGATTTCGAATGAAATTATGCACGTTTGAAGAAAAAATAGTATATGATATTCGGAGAATAAGATACTTTATGTGCTTCGCATGGATTGTCTGACTCACTACGTTCGTCAGACAAACTTTCCACGCTCAGCACTTAAAGTATCACTTATTCTCCTAATATCATAATATACTATTATTGACAAATGCATGAATAGGAGCTTCCTTGAAACCTTTTAATGAAATTCCAGAAAAAGAAAATAAATTGTTATAATATTTAAGTTCCATTAAAAATATTCAGAAAATGAGATGGGTATCTAAAACACATTTATTCTTATACTTTATAAATGAAATAATTATATTCGATACTTCTAAATCAGTAGTTTCAGAAAATATCTTCTTGGAAAACATTATTTTTCTCAATAATACGGGAGGTAGGAGATATATTCTTGTTACAAAATTCTCCTCATGAATACTACAGTAATTTTATGTTGAATGTATTTAACCTTTGATTCATGACTGTCTCTTTCATAGACAAGATTAAGTGAGGGATTTCCTCCCTTAGTTTCATAAGATAATAGTTTACGATAAGGTTTGCGAGAGGGTTGAGCAGAATGGAAGCTAGATTCGCTTGTGTTAATCAAGATTATGAGGTTATTACAGCTCCCTTGGGGGAAACACATGACCTACTAGTCATAAATTTCAAGAAGAAGGTGTAACACAAAGGTGAAGTTGAATTTATGTTATCAATTATTCAAAGTTTAGTATACACTCGATTCCCATTGTTGTCGAAAAAAGTTTTATTTACTCACCGAGAAAAAGCAAGAAAATACAAAATCGTGAATAATATGTGTATATATATATATATATATATATATATATATATATATATATATATTATATATATATATATATATATATACGTCCTATCCATCTTCTGCGGTATGTTTGATCTTAATTTTCCCTAACAGGAATAATTAATTTTTCTTAACAACAAAGTGAAAGAAAGTAAACAACTCGAGTGGGATGAAAAATACTCAAGTGAAGTACGTAAATGTCATATGAAAAGCAAATGTTTGATGCCATGTTTGATGTCAACATTTTAATTGTAAGTTCAGTAAACAAGACATCTGAAAGATGAAAACAAATCGAATATCGTATTTGGTTGCGCTAGTAGTTACTTTGGAAACCGAAAATCGCTTTTTTTTCTCCAAAACGGCTCATTTGCAGGCCCATGTTTATATGAAATTTTTTACTTATTTTGAGGTCTATAGTCAGCTCTCAAAGTATTGGAACGTTGTTTTCTAACACCCTGAATATATATAGCAAAATTTTAAAATAGCTAATTTAGTAAAAAATTGGATTCAATCGATCTATGCATTACTGCATGTAATTTATCGAAAAAAAAACAGCAGCGTGTAGTGTTATATATTTTGCATTTTCCTGAGGTGAGTACAACAATAGAATTGTAATGAGCAAATTTTAGATATCAATGAATAATGGTAGTTTCACCAACTGAAAATTCTTATACTCGGAAATAATTGAATATCAATTGTTTCCTACATATATTTATTTCTTGACGTCACAAAAACTATAAAGTAATACGAATTAATAAATTAGCTACCTATGTAAGTAGTAGATTTCGACATATTGGCTTCAATTATTTGAAGACACAATTATTTAACATTTAGGTCTGATATTCATTTTCAATGACAATTATTAGGAGAACATCCAGCGTTAAAAACCCTTTCTACAAATAGGGTGATAAGTTGAATGCTGTTAACTATATGCCAATGAGTTTAAAATCGGTGGTAGTCAAAATTATAGAGTCGATTGTCCGCGAAACATTGTTATAATTTTTGATTTAGGAGGGCGGGGTTTCAGGGTAGCAACTGGTTTGTGCCTGGATGCTCTTTACTGACGGATATGTTAATTTGTTTCAACAATTGGTCTCAATCGCTAGATAACGTAGATATTGTTTGCTTGGACTTCTCTAAGGCATGTGGTCAAGTAGGTCAAGTAGGTTTGATAAACTTCTACTAATCAAACTTGATCATATTGGTATCAGAGGAAATTTTTGAAAATTGACCTTACAGACAAATTGGAAGTTTTGTGTTTGAGTAGGTGATAGTTTCTATCAGATGTGTTGAATGGCGTACGATAGGGTTCTGTTCTAGGTCTTGTTCTGTTTTTGTTATACGTGGTGGACTAGTCAATCCACGTCAAGACCAGTATTATTCTGTGCTAATGATACCAAATTGCAATTTGACGTCTGCTTATGATCAGCTCCGAGCAGATCTTACGAAGTATAAAGATGGGTTTGGTTGTTGCCATTGAATAAATAAAATGCGTCGCTGCGGATCTAGATTTTATGCGCCTGGATCTAGATTTTAATGTCCCCTAGGCCAGTGGGTTTTTTCTGGTCTCTCTTCATACCATCGTAAAGGAGGGAGAATTTAAACCTCAAACAGGTCTTTGTGAAGGTATATCTAATTTATCGTGGAGTAAAATCAATTAAATAAATTAAAATAATCAACTCTTTTTAAAGTTAGAGGGTATAGTTAAGGGTATATAAAGAATGAATGAATAGGCCAACGAGATACTGAAATAAGTTTGAACCATTTAATACTCATTGTATACTTACATATATATATATATATATATATATATATATATATATATATATATATATATATATATATATATAGGAGGAGGAGGAGGATAACTATTTGTAGGGACTGCAGCAATGTAAAAGGAAACTCTTTGAAGTTTTTCCAAGCTTTCGGAATCGTTTATTCCATCATCAGGGAGAATCTGTCGTGAGGATGATTACATAGATGTCGATAATACGATATAAGAAACATTGAAAATGATGCTATTTGTTAAAAAATTAGAAAAGTTGATACATTTTTGAAGTTATAATTAAATTTCTGAACGAAAATCTATCATTTTCGTTCTATTCAGTCTAATATCAACATTCAAAATTGTTATCATTAGATGGCAAGGGAAACCACAGAAACCTTTACCTACGTAATGTTCGAAAATAAAAATAATAGGGTACTATTTATCTAACAACAGAGAAATTAGTCGCAGGAAAATATTAAAAAAGTAGAGCAGAATTATCGGTATAGAACGTTTATATGGAAGCAGCCATTGACACGTGTTTCGGACTCTTTGGTCCTCATCAGAACGGCGTAGCAAAGCATTGGATTGAAAATTTGGAGATGAAAATAGTACAACAAATAAAAACCTCTGCTACGGAAGACAATCACACCTTTGTGGACTATTGTTTGAACTCTTCGGTTTGAGAGATTTGGTCAAAGTCTGCCACGGAGGCGATTAATGCCATCCGCGAGATCTCAGAACGAGTAAATAAACAATAATAAAGAAATTAGTCGCGGGAAAATATTAAATAAGTAGAGCAAAATTATCGGTACAGCCCGTTTATATGGAAGTAGCCGTTTTTAATGAAACTTTTATTTAGAATTACAAATCTTTTAAAAAAGGTACTCACAATCTAGAACAATGTTTGAAACTCTCAGCTTAAGTTTGGGATCATTGCCATATTTTCAGCTTGCAATATTTAATTATTTATTCGAATTGTTGTTGACTGTGATCTATTTTTAATTTCTTGATAATTATTAGCAATAACAGGCTGGTTGAATCTTAAAAAACTCAATTTTATTAAAAAGTTGATGTTTCACTACGACATTCGTAGTTTTTCAAAACTTTTGAAAAAATTGAAATTTCTATGACATTTATTGATTTGAAAAAATTTTAATAGACAAAGATTACTTTATCTTGCTAAAATTTTTTTCGAATGTGGTTATTTATTACGTGCTATTCAGTCTAATATCAACTTTCAAAATTGTTATCATTAGATGGCAAGGGAAACCACAGAAACCTTTACCTGCGTAATGTTCGAAAATAAAAATAATAGGGTACTATTTATCTAACAACAAAGAAATTAGTCGCAGGAAAATATTAAAAAAGTAGAGCAGAATTATCGGTATAGAACGTTTATATGGAAGCAGCCGTTGACACGTGTTTCGGACTCTTTGCTCCTCATCAGAACGGCGTAGCAAAGCATTGGATTGAAAATTTGGAGATGAAAATAGTACAACAAATAAAAACCTCTGCTACGGAAGACAATCACACCTTTGTGGACTATTGTTTGAACTCTCCGGTTTGGGAGATTTGGTCAAACTCTGCCACGGAGGCGATTAATGCCATCCGCGAGATCTCAGAACGAGTAAATAAACAATAATGAAGAAATTAGTCGTGGGAAAATATTAAATAAGTAGAGCAAAATTATCGGTATAGCCTGTTTATATGGAAGTAGCCGTTTTTAATGAAACTTTTATTTAGAATTACAAATCTTTTAAAAAAGGTACTCACAATCTAGAACAATGTTTGAAACTCTCAGTTTAAGTTTGGGATCATTGCCATATTTTCAGCTTGCAATATTTAATTATTTATTCGAATTGTTGTTGCCTGTGATCTATTTTTAATTTCTTGATAATTATTAGCAATAACAGGCTGGTCGAATCTTAAAAAACTCAATTTTATTAAAAAGTTGACGTTTCACTACGACATTCGTAGTTTTTCAAAACTTTTGAAAAAATTGAAACTTCTATGACATTTATAAATTTGAAAAAATTTGAATAGACAAAGACTACTTTATCTTGCTAAAATTTTTGTTCGAATGTGTTTAATTATTACGAGCTTTTCAGTCTAATATCAACATTCAAAATTGTTGTCATTAGATGGCAAGGGAAACCACAGAAACCTTTACCTACGTAATGTTCGAAAATAAAAATAATAGGGTACTATTTATCTAACAACAAAGAAATTAGTCGCAGGAAAATATTAAAAAAGTAGAGCAGAATTATCGGTATAGAACGTTTAAATGGAAGCAGCCGTTGACACGTGTTTCGGACTCTTTGGTCCTCATCAGAACGGCGTAGCAAAGCATTGGAAAATAAAAAATAGATCACAGGCAACAACAATTCGAATAAGTAATTAAATATTGCAAGCTGAAAATATGGCAATGATCCCAAACTTAAGCTGAGAGTTTCAAACATTGTTCTAGATTGTGAGTACCTTTTTTAAAAGATTTGTAATTCTAAATAAAAGTTTCATTAAAAACGGCTACTTCCATATAAACGGGCTATACCGATAATTTTGCTCTACTTATTTAATATTTTCCCGCGACTAATTTCTTTATTATTGTTTATTTACTCGTTCTGAGATCTCGCGGATGGCATTAATCGCCTCCGTGGCAGAGTTTGACCAAATCTCCCAAACCGGAGAGTTCAAACAATAGTCCACAAAGGTGTGATTGTCTTCCGTAGCAGAGGTTTTTATTTGTTGTACTCTTTTCATCTCCAAATTTTCAATCCAATGCTTTGCTACGCCGTTCTGATGAGGACCAAAGAGTCCGAAATACGTGCCAACGGCTGCTTCCATATAAACGTTCTATACCGATAATTCTGCTCTACTTTTTTAATATTTTCCTGCAACTAATTTCTTTGTTGTTAGATAAATAGTACCCTATTATTTTTATTTTCGAACATTACGTAGGTAAAGGTTTCTGTGGATTCCCTTGCCATCTAATGATAACAATTTTGAATGTTGATATTAGACTGAATAGCACGTAATAAATAACCACATTCGAAAAAAATTTTAGCAAGATAAAGTAGTCTTTGTCTATTCAAATTTTTTCAAATCAATAAATGTCATAGAAATTTCAATTTTTTCAAAAGTTTTGAAAAACTACGAATGTCGTAGTGAAACGTCAACTTTTTAATAAAATTGAGTTTTTTAAGATTCAACCGGCCTGTTATTCCTAATAATTATCAAGAAATTTTATATATATATATATATATATATATATATATATATATATATATAATATATATAGATATATATATATATATATATATATATATATATATATATATATATATATATATATATATATATATATATATATATATATATATATATATATATATATATATATATATATATATATATATATATATATATATATATATATATATATATATATATCGTCGTTCTAAGATGCAAATTGCCCAAGTCCATTTTTGATGAAAACAAAGGTATTAGTGCCTTCTAGTGACAAACGCACAAACCAATGATCTGACAGCGGCCCAAGTCCCTAATTTAACGTTTACGCGCCATAATGCCAATAGAAAGAATTTTTGCCGAAGTCCGCAGTATCTAAAAATAAATACCGCATTTTGCCCAATCCCACATTTGTAATGAAACTATAACCGTTGCATGTGAACGAAAACATGGTGCCATTTGTTAGTGCTTTTTTAAATTAAATAGGTAGGTAAGTAAAACTCATTATAGAAATATTGAAATAAGTATTTTCCCTATGTTTTTAATAGTTATAGTATATAATTGGCTCAAAGTTTTTGGTGATAATCTCAAAACCAAGGACGGCTATTTTGCTACATTTGGCACGAAGGACAAGGGGGACTGACGGCCAACATTCTCACATCAATATTTGTATAGCTTCGTCAGAAACCATGTAATACACGAAAATGCAGTAGTAAGTAAGATATTATTTTTTATAGTGATGGTTGTACCTGTCAGAACAGGAATGCATTGCTCTCAAGTGCCCTTTTAAACTTATCCAGGAAAGTAAAATAACAATTGAGCAGAAGTACCTTGAAAAAGGGACACACGCAGATGGAATTGCGATTTTCTATGCATTCAAGTATTGAGAGGAAACTCAAAAAAAAAGTTATCAATGTCCCAGCTGAATTACGTTATGAAGTATGCCAATCAGGACCATATATTGTCAAGTACCTGGACTATACATTTTTTTTAAATTTTTGAGAAAATGCAAGCTCTTAATTCCATAAGACCTGGAAGGACAACAGGGGATGCAGTTGTCACTGATATTCAGAGGCCTGAGATATAGCCCAGATAGATCCATCATGTTTAAAATTCGCCACTCAGAAGAATGGAAACCTTCACCCTGTCGCATGAATAAAAATAAAACTGTTTCATCGTATGATGCCCTACCCCAACTTTACGATGCACCTATACCAATTCAAAAGGAGAAATTCCAACATTTAATGGATTTAAAGATGTCTTTGAATGGAGACTACCATGCGTTCTACGATAGGTTGTGTCACTTATAAAATATAAATATTAATATTATCGTTGAAGTTATAGAAGTATTGAATAAAGTTTTTCTTTTCAGAAACCTGAGTATTGGTTTTTATTAATAAAATAGATGATAGTACGAATTAATGGTTTAAAAAGTGTTTTATTGGTTTTCTGAAAATTGAAAATGGCCCAAGTCCTAAAATAGTCAAAATATATATAATGCAAATTGCCTATATCCATTTAATAGTGGTAAAAAATGAAAACTTTAATAAAGTTACATAAATAATGTAAGTAATAAGTTCATATGAAAGACAAGAAATGTTGAGAAATATTTAAATTTGGTTTGCTTCTAATTAAAAGTCAAATTTACAACGTTTCTTAGCTCTCCTGCAAAACTGTCATTTTGTGAGTTAGGCAATTTGCATCTTAGAACGACGATATATATATATTTATATATATATATATATATATATATATATATAGATATATATATATATCTCTATAACTATATATATATATATATATATATATAATTATAAAATTATAAATATTTAATTATATTTTATATATATATATATATATATATATATATATATATATATATATATATATATATATATATATATATATATATATATATATATATATATATATATATATATATATATATATATATATATATATATATATATATATATATATATATATATATATATATATATGGATTCTTTCACTAGATGTATTTTGGCATTCTTTTGGTGCCTTCAAAACTTTCGACAAAGAGATTGGCGAGTGAATTAGTAGTTCTTTGAATGATGAACCTATCTGAAAATAAGCTACTTAGATCTTTTTGTACGGAAAAAATACAGAAAATTATTAATATAATCTTTATTATACTCTCGATTATTTTATCTTATTAGACTTTATGCGAATTCATTATGCCTACCAAATTAATTAGCTTCATATCAAATGAGATTATAATTTTCTTAACATTGTTGAAAATAAGTTATTCGTTACACCCAATGATTACTTATACATACATCTCTTTAGGTTTAATTTATACTGTTAGTATTCAAATGTTGCAATCGAATAGCATCTCCTCCTTTTTCCCCATCATCTGAAACATTTGGGTGGAAACTATGCGAATATTTCATACACCATAATAAAATTCATTCACGGATAATTTCCTCACTTCGCCTGCCTTCGAATAACTTTGAAACCCATCCAAGCATCAAATTTGCTGGCGGTGCGAGCACAGCAAATATCAACAAAGTAGCGAAGACGAGAAATTTGATGAATCTTCAATCAGTACATAGATTCAAAGAAACCACAACATTCCCTATCTTCAGGAGGAGGTAATTATTATGAAATGATGTCCTCCCCTATTGAAATTTCCTCTTTGTTCGAATCATGAACAAAATTTCTATATTGAACAAACATGTAAGTTTTACTAGCAGTTAAAATAAGGATTGTGTTTTTGTGCAAGATATAAATTGAAAACTATTATATTTTACTCATTTTTCAATGTTCAATGTTTTTGTTCTAAATGATGGAGGCCAGAATATTATAATATATATATATATATATATATATAAATATATATATATATATATATATATATATATATATATATATATATATATATATATATATATATATATATATATATATATATATATATATATATATATATATATATATATATATAAATATAACTTTTTGATGATTATTAGCAATAACAGGCTTGGACAATCTCAAAAAACTCGATTTTATTAAAAAGTTTACATTTCGCCACGACATTCGTGGCTTTTTCAAAACTTTTGAAAAATTGAAATTTCTTTGATAGTTAATGACTTGAAAAAAATTGAATATTTAAAAAAGACTACTGTTTCATCAAAATTTTTCGTCTGTGGCCGTTCTCTGTTATTCATTACGTGCTATTCAGTCCAATATTAACATTCAAATCTGTTATTATTAGATGGTAAGGGAAAGCACAGAAACCTTTACCCAAGTAATGTTCGAAACAGGTTCAAATTATTTTGATTTTGAAAGGTCAAAGAATAGGCTAGGTACTATTTATCTTTTTTTTTAATTTTTTTTAATACCACTGTGGCCGTCTTCAGTTATTAATTACGTGCTATTTAGTCCAATATCAACAGTCAGATCTGTTGATATTAGATGGGAAGGGAACCACAGAAACCTTCACCCACGTAATGTACAAAATAGGTTTAAAATATTTGATTGTTGTCTTTAAAACGACATTTATATTCATTTATAAAATGTGATACTAACTTAAACTTTCGCTATAACGGCGAAAATGTCTCTCGTTTAAAATAATTCCAACAACAAAAACTATAGAACTTAATAAAACTTGCCACTAAAATGTATTCAAAAAATTGAATTTCTGAAAATTTCAACATATGGGTGCAAATTCCAACAAGGCATTCATGAAATTATATTGCATTTTGTTTACTAGAGCCTTTCCAAGATTACTAGATATAACTGCGTTGGAAATATATATATATATATATATATATATATATATATATATATATATATATATATATATATATATATATATATATATATATATATATATATATCTATATATATATATATATATATATATATATATATATATATATATATATATATATGATGGTTCATGAATGCAGTGTCAAAATTTAAAACCATAAGTTGAAATTTTTAGAACTATAATTTTTTGAATAAAATATAGTTGCCTTTTAGTCTACTCTTGAGTTTCTCTTGAAAGAATTATCACGAATAAGAGAACGTTTCGCTCCTATAGATAAAGTTAAAGTTAGTATTAATAATTAGTGCAATATTAGGAAGATAAAATCAGTTTCACCTCTGTGAATGACCAATTTATTTTTTTTTCTTTTTCCATGTTGAAAAATGTTTCAAATTTGTGGCGGTTAAAAAATTATTAAGAAAGTTCAAACCATTATATGTTATAATATTGAACTAATTACAATATAAAATAATACGTGAACAGCAAAACTCCCACACTCATAACATAATTTTCCCTCGCATTTGATATTTTCACATACTAAATCTTAACCCATTAATTCATTGGAGAGTCTGCAGAGATCAACGTATAAATTCTCAGCATTCGAACTGAATTTATAGTTGCTGTAAAGGTACGCAAAGCTCGAAAATCCTCGAAAACACTTGGAATTGAAAAGTAAAAACTGCTGCACTGAAAGTAATTCATTGAAGCTATCAACGTGTAATTTCCATAGAGAAACTTAATTTATGTAATAAAGTTCAACCCTTCAACTCAATCAGCTGAGGATGTGGAGGTGCGCAAAAGCTTAATAACTACGAAAAAATTATTTATTTTCCATACAAATGGCGAGTGTTATATAAAGAATGCATAGTATCAATAGTCATTTCCTTGGTATAAAAAATCCATGTACGATTTTTTAACCTTCCAACTTAATTAGGTGGGTGTTTTGGGTACAAGAATCCACTATTTTTAGCTTCATGCATCTTTCAAAACATAAAACGACAGTTTGAAGACGCAACAGTATTAACTGTATTGATACAAATTTCAAAAGTTTTGTTCTGTATAAAAAAATACATTAGAAGCAGAATTTTAGGTCATTTTGAATTATTGGGGCAGCTAGAGATGTTAAAACGTATACTGGAAGCAAATATATATATATATATATATATATATATATATATATATATATATATATATATATATATATATATATATATATATATATATATATATATATCACACATAAAATTTATCTCAAAAATAGTGGTCCAGGAGGTTTAAATTGTATTCTCACAGTTGAACTTAAATGCAAGGCAATAGTCTATTCTTTTCGAGGAAACTACAACTAAAATTATATAGGACGTCTTGTTTCTATATAATCATTGACCCTATTTTTTGAACTTTTGTATAATGTGACCCATAAAATTGAATAGTTATAGAAAGTTACAATTTTATCAAATAACAAAGAATAAGTGTAAGGATCATTGTTGTTGGTTGCTAAATAATTCACTAGTAATAAAATTTTGTAGAAACTTGATAATTTTCAAGAAATAATATTCTTTTATTTATCTCTCTGTAAACTTTGATAATATTCTGTGGCGCTGGTCAATACTGCAGATGAAAATGGCAAACTGACCATTTCAGAAATAATTATTCACCATTTTATTAAATGATGAACGAAACACCTTTGACTAATTCAGAATAGTCGTAACAAAGCCTTGATACAGAAATGTTTTTTGACTCGAAAATATAAAATAGTAAGTGGGGCCAATTCATACATCATTTCAAGGACGTTTTATAACTCTCTACAAACATAATTGAAAAGTTATGTAGGTAAAATAAGTCGCAAAAAAACGTTTTCAAATGATTTTTAGTTAATTAGAAACTCAAATAGCAGACCATTTACTACAGCCCAGTAATAACATCCTTCTTCAACATTATCCTGCACATTCTTCTTCTCACATCCAATTCAACAGAGAATAAAATTTATTAGCATGTTTGTAGAAATAATGTAAATTCCTTTGAAATGATGTATCACTTAAATTTCCTCGCTATTTCAAACTCTTAAAGAGAATCTGTTCAGGGGGATGACTGTACATCCATTAGTTTACGATCAAAAGATATAACACTCGAAAACCTAACGATCCTTCTCGGGGTTTTCCAGAAAAATCCTGAGCATTGAGAATATTTCATGTAGAATATTTTAAATGCGACTTCCGGTATGGCATATATTATTCATATATAAAACAAAACTTCTGTTACTGTGGAAGTCGAAATAACAGAGAATGGCAACAGCCGAAAAATTTTGATGAAACATAGTAGTCTTTTTTAACTATTAAAATTTTTTCAAATCAATAAATGTCAAAGAAATTTCAATTTTTCAAAAGTTTTGAAAAAGCCACGAATGTCGTGGCGAAACGTCAATTTTTTAATAAAATCGAGTTTATTGAGATTCACTTAGCCTTTTATTGCTAATGATTATCAAAAATTTATATATATATATATATATATATATATATATATATATATATATATATATATATATATATATATATATATGTGTATATATATATATACTATAATATACTATATATATATATATAATATATATATGTAATGTGTATATATATATATATATATGTAAGTTTGGAGTTTCGTCCAACCTAACGATGCGCTCAGTGCAGTCGTCTGAGCGGATATCAGGGTTGCGAGGTTTTCTCACAAGATTTATCAAGGCATCATATCCAGATACCTTGACTACTGTTCATTTTCAATTGTATAAATTTGACACTGTCAAAAATTGTATATTTGTTGAAATCAAACATATTCATTGTGAATTAATGTACTTGTTTGTTGATTCAGGTAATGTTATAATGTATTGAATAGGTTTAATGTATGTAATTATGTTCTTTTAATAAACTTTTCAGTTATTGCTAGCATCAACAGCCGTACTTAAATTCATCATAAGTCTTGATAGCAGACTTATAAATCAACAAACATACAAAGCATGACTTCACCACGTGCGAAATTTCATTTCTGTATCCGATTGTCTGAATGCAAAAACGATTGTGAAAGGTGGTCACAATACAGCTCGAAATGAGGATACAATTTTTCAATTCCCAAGGGAGTATCAACTTAAGGAGTACCACGAGAATTATTCGACACAAGCGTTGTGAAAAATGTAACCAAGAGCATGAAGACACGTGGGAAATTTTCGGAATGTATGGATAACACTGGTGAATGAACTCAAAAATAATTACATAGTTGAGGAGGGTAACATATGTTTTAATGGTCTTTATTTGGACGAGGAACGGGCTCTCAACGATCCCATCCACATCTCATCTCATATTTCTAAACATGAATATGTCTAATACAAATAATTGAGTTTAGTTGTAAAAGATATATATCTGGATAAATTTTAAGAAAAAAATCAAAATGCGAAAATATTTTTAGACCTATTTGTTTCAGGAATGTAATCGTTTAAAAATAGGTAGCCTACATTATCAAGAAGTGTTTGAAAATTTTTTTTTAGACGGACCGGCTCTTGATTGGTTTTCTTGCTTTACTAAAAACACACACCAACTAGCATCCATGAGAATTTTGGCAAATCTATTTCAGACATAGGTTGTGTTGAAATAAATTAAGCTTACACTTTTCGATACATTAATGGGGCCAATGTTAAGCATTATGCACTTAAAAAAATTAACTTACTTATAGATGCTGATCTGAATTAACTACGAATAGCCAAATAAATTTCATCGTATTGGGTTTGCCATCTCATATAAGGTCAAAGATTAACAAAAGAGATTCAAACTCAATAGATAATTGATGTCGAGTATTCGACAATTAGAAAGTTTGGTTATTAACAAAAATAAAAATATCTCTATAATTGAAAATAAAACGCAAATTAAATTTTTGAATAAATCGGAATTGAAACCCATGCTCCTATTGCAAAGATAGGGGTTTCCCAAATAGATATCATCCAGAAAACTTATGTCGTAATAAAATCACAAAACATAAGGAAAATATTAAAAATGATAAAATTAAAATGGTTAATAACTTGGAATCCAAGAAAGTATTTCATCATGTGATGAATCAAAAAACGAATAACTACCCCACTTATTAAATTGAATGTTCTAGTTAACACTATCCGGTAATCGCACTTTAATGATTCTGGAGCCAATATATCGGTGATAAATTATAACACTGTGAAAAGACTTAAATTAAATGAAAATATAAGTGGGGTAAAAAAATAAATACGGTTTCAGGTTCCACTGAAACATTAGGTTCAATTATAGTAAATTTTGAAAATATTTAATATTTCAAAAAAATGGCCTCTTTTTATAATAAAGAGTGAATCATTTCAAGATGATATTCTTCTGGGATTAGATGTTATTAAAACATCTTTAGGCTATGTCAGAATGAAAAATTAGAAATTTTCCAAAAACATGAAGAAAAAAGATCTAATTCACTTAAGGAAATCCAAATAAATACTGCAATAACAAATGTAGACAATAACGAAGACTCTTTGAAATATCTATTAGACAAATATGAAACTATTTTCGCTGAAAACAAGTATGATGTCGGCGCTCTGTAACAAAACTACGAGGCAACAATAAAACTTACAAAAAAAAAATACATTGCAGAAAACCATATAAAATGCTCATTGCAGGATAAAGAAGAAATAAATACACAGAATAAAATCTCTTCTAGAAGCAGGTCTCATAGAATATTCTTCAAGTCCCTTATGCATCTCCTGTCACTCTTGTTTTTAAGAAGGAGGAAGGAAAAAAATCACGTCTGTGTAATTGACTATAGGGAACTAAATAAAAATAATCGTTCCAGAATGCCATCCATTTCCCATAATAGATGACTATTACTTTTAGCACGCGATTGCTTATATTTTACAAAACTCGACATAAAATTCGGCGTTTTGGTCGATTCCGATTAGAGAAAAGGATAAACAAAAGACGGCATTCATCACACATAACGGGACACTCGGCAATGGTCATGTTTACCATTTTGGGGTTAAAATCAGCTTCGTCAATTTTTCAGAGAACACTGAGTGACCGTAAATCTCCAAGAATAATCTTAATACATTTGCAATAAATTATATAGATGATATTCTAATTTTTTCAAAAAATAGCTCAGAACACCTAATTCATATTGATAAAACCCTGATGGCTATTAAAAATGCGGGTTTCAAATTGAACAAAAAGAAGTGCTTTTTGCTAAAAGTTCAGTTGTGTATCTGGGTCATGAAATAGAAGGAAATATAATAAGACCCATAACATGACAATTTAATTGCAATAAAAAATTTTCCAATACCTAGGAATCAAAAAAATATCAGACAACTATTAGGAAAAATTAATTTTTATTTAAAATACATATTCCAAATGCAACAATAATACTAGAGCCTTTCACAATTTACTTAGAAAAAACGTAAAATTTGAGTGGTCACGGAAATGCGAAGAAAGTTTTAATAAAATAAAAAATTATCTAAGCTCAGAACCAATACTTGCGATCTTCGATCCGAAACTTCCAATATACATTTTTACAGATGCGTCAAAAGAAGGAGTGGGAGCAATCTTAAACAACATAAATTTAATTTACTGAAACCAGTATTTTTCTTTTTCAAAAAAATTAACTCAATCACAAAAAATAAACGTGGCAATATTCCTGGAATGTCTGGCAATAAAAGAATCGATATTATATTGGCAGTACTACTTAATGGGTCATAAATTTACTATCTTTTCTGATCATAAACCTCTTTGAAAATTTCAATATAAAAAAAAGTCAGGACCCTGAATTATTAACAATATTAAATTATATATCAAACTACGATTTTAACATAATATATAACCCAGGAGAAAAGAATACAGAAGCGGATGCTCTTTCACGTAACCCAGTTTTAGAAAATAACGTTAATAATGAATCTACTATCCAAATAGTAAACTTTGTTTCGCTAGATGACGTAGTAAACAACCCAAAAACAATTACAAAAAGAAATGAAAAATTCGAAACTAAAAATAATATTTATTATAAAAACCTTAAATAACAAACAAAAAATTTGGATTACAGAGGACTTCGGTATTAATCTAATAAAAAAAAATACATAGTAACAGCCACATAGGTGTAAAAAAACATTAACACTAACTTTGACACCAACATATTACTTTAAAAATATGCACAAACATATAAAACTTTATTTGTCGAACATGTGAAACATGCATAAAAAATAAAACAAGATTTGGAAATTTCAAACAACCCTGTCCAACTAGCCCAGCTTCGGAGCCATTCCAGATAGTATCTCTTGATACAGATAGGAGGATTCGGAGGAAATAAATCATCCAAAAGATATTTACACTTGATAATAGATCATTTTACAAAGTACGCTTTCGCAATTACATCAAAAACCCAAACTGCCGAAAGACTTTATTAATTTAATTAAAAAAATTCAAAACAAAAATAAGATAAATTTAAAATTTTAACGGACCAATATTCGGCATAAACTCAAACCAATCAAGAAATTCTTAAAATCAGAAAAAAAAATAAAATTACGTATTTTACAGCTGTAGATTGCGCCTTTTTCAAATGGACCAAAACGAGCGCACAAATCAAACTTTTAGTAAATTCAATTAGATGTAAAATTTCGGAGAATAGACACCGACCGTGGAGTATTATAGCCGAGCAATGCATTGAAAACTATAATAACACAGTTCATAGCACACAAAATTTACGCCTAGTTATCTTTTAAACGGAATTGATAATTCTTTCTCACCACCTGAGTTTAAACAAAAATAACTTTAGAAAAATTAAAAGAAAATAGAGAAATAGCATTCTTAAATTCAAAAAAAGTTCATGATCAAAACAAAATTATTATGACAAAGAAAACGAAACAAATAACATATGAAGAGGGAGACCTTATATATATATCCAAAACTCAACGTCGCCTAAACCGGAACAACGCTAGATCCAATCAGAATGGGTCCTTTTAAAATAAAAAAAAATTTCAAATTTACTCTACATTATAGACTCTGGTTTCAAAAGAAAGGAATCAAATATTTTCCATGCAAGTAAAATGATCCCTTACTGTCCTGCTCCGAATATAATTTACACCAGTTTGGTGGGGGAGGGGGGATGTAAGTTTGGAGTTTCGTCCAACCTAACGATGCGCTCAGTGCAGTCGTCTGAGCGGATATCAGGGTTGCGAGGTTTCTCAAAGAAATTTTTATTCAAGGCAATCATATCCAGATACCTTGACTACTGTTCATTTTCAATTGTATAAATTTGACACTGCTCAAAATTGTATATTTGTTGAAAACAAACATATTCATTTGTGAATTAATGTACTTGTTTGTTGATTCAGGTAATGTTTTATAATGTATTGAATAGGTTTAGTGTATGTAATTATGTGTTTTAATAAACTTTTCAGGTTATTGCTAGCATCAACAGCCGTACTTAATAATTCATCATAAGTCTTGATAGCAGACTTTATATATAATATATATATATATATATATATATATAAATATATATATATAAATATATATATATATATATATATATATATATATATATACACAAATATATATATATATATATATATATATATATATATATAAATGATCTGACTGATTTTTTCTTCACAGTTTATACTTCCGTAATTATTTAAATTGAACTGTTTTCCCAGTGAAACTTTTGAAAGGATAACCTCATTAGAGAAATTTCGAATTATGTTCACAATTTATGTGTTACATTTTCTGAAAGGTAATAGAAAACTGTTTTTTCCTTATGTTGTTCGAACGGATCACCTCACTCATTTTTACTTTGATGATCTTATTGAGAAACCTTCAAAAATATTTTGGAAGAAAATGGGTATTTATATTAGTAATTTCCAACAAGCTATTCATCCTATAACTCAGTCACGAGGGACCAAAAATATGTCAAGCGATTAATATTATACAAAAGGTAATAAATTTTTCAGTGTTCCTAACTTTATCCTTGTAACAATATATGATTATCATCGGTTTTCACCAGTGGAGGACACTCTTTATTCATATATTTATTATCTCCATGTTGTTAACTACCGATTAAAAGGTTTCATCTCATAATGGAGAAAATCTCAACCTCATTTCTATTTTCCACACTAAATCGAAACCTGTGAGAATAATAATTAAAAACAAAGTGAATAACGTATCATATATTACAATTAAAATTCCAACTCGGAAACTGTAACAGAAATTCATTTGCTCTAAATATAATACGAGAGTCTCATAAGAGCGGAATTCGAGTATTTGTTGTTGGTATTTTTATCAGCGAAAAAAAGTCATTGAAGAATATAAATGTAATAGAAAATGAAGAACTAAGGTTAATAACCGGAGCACATCGATCCAAGAATCAAACAATAAAGTATGTTGCAAAAATGTCAATATTCGGATTACACCCCAACAAACAAAGCATCCGAACTCAAATATTTAAAGAGACCTTCGAAAGAAGCCCAAAAGTAATACCTACACTGTATAGAAGTGCACAAATTACGAGGAATTAACATACCTACCTTCGAGTATATTAATCGGCACAACTTCAAGCCGTGTACATAACCATCCAGATGGTCAATAAAAACCTATTTCTTCATGATAAACGCACCTCACCAATGATAATAATAAGAAACATACACAGAGAATATTCAGCCAGAACTCCTACTTCATATACACCGACGCCTCTCAAAATCAGATACTCAAAACTATCGGATAGGCATAATATGTGACAAATAGTATCGTGAGACTTTACAAAATAAGTGTTATTCTCCTGAGAAATATTAACAATAAAAGAGGAATTGAAATATAAAAAGGCAGCCCACTGAACAACTTTCCCATATGTATAGATTTACTCAGCGCACTTGACAAAATCGAAAAGTATAACAAAGAAAACACAATAATATTAAAAATACAAGAACTAAGACAGGATGTATATATTTAAAATAAAACAATTACGTTTTATTACACACCGTCGCACACTGGAGTCGAAGGAAATAAACATGCTGACATAACAGCAAAGAAAGCATCAATAATGGGTAAAGAACATCAACCATAACTATAACTTTTACAGCAATATTGAATCAAAAAATCCAACAAGTATGGCAAAGAAACTGGCAAAACACACAAACCAGCCTGAAACAAATACAACCCATAGTATATAAACCGTTAAAACTACCAGCCACAAGAAGAGATCAAACCAAGATATTGCAAATGCGTACAGGTCATACACGAGTCACGCACGACTATCTTATGAAAAAAGAAGAACCACCAACTTGCGTAAACTGCAACAAGATATTAACGATTCAGCATATCTTGATGGAATGCCCCCAGTATCTAAGACAACGGGAAACTCTGAAAATTGGCGATAATATGGAAGACATACTGAATAGAAATTATGGAAATACTTCAATATTTCTGAAAAACATAAAAATGTACTTAAAAGTGTAAGATACGAATAGCCTGCTAATGACCCCACGAGGTCGAAGCATTGAACCAAAAAAAAAAACGAAATTCATTTTTGAATATCGTCTCTTTGTACATTTACATAGGTAATACTATTCACTCTCAGTGACTGAAAATAATATGATGTTAGTTCTTCTGAAGTATTCATATTATAAAATGCAAGTCTAAAAAAACTTTTTTGGTGAATATCTAAGTGTAGTAAATTTACCTAAACCATATAGACCACTGGTCGCCAACCCGTCGATCGCGAGCTACCGGTAGCTCGTAAAGGCAATTCTGGTAGTTCGAAAAACATTTTTGAAATATAAATTAAAAGTGTGTCGATAACAACTGTGCATTATTTCATTTAAATTGGCTTATGTCGCTCACGGTTAGGTAGCTCAATGTTTATCAGAAAACTATGGAAGTAGCTCAACACATTAAAAAGGTTGGCGGTCACTGATATAGACTATAGAGTTTCAATAAACACCATTTATTTAACGTACCATTATTTATGAAGATAACTATAATCCAGTCCAGAGATGATTTGAGTGATATTGAAAGCACTTTAGATAACAAGCTCTATAAAGTGTAATGTGCAAAGTTAAACCCGATTTTAATACCTATCGAGACCAAATAGAATGCTTACTGAATGGCTGTGATGTAAATTGGCGAAGGAGCCAGTATAAATTCACGAGATTTTTCTCGGCGAAAAAATCAATTGACATGGTCTGAAACCTTCTAGCACGAACTAAGGCATTATTTAACATTCTATATTTGTGAATATGTGTTACATATTGTTGAACATCATCAGGAACTTGTCGAGTTATTATGTAAAATGTAGGTGCTGGATTTATTTTGATAAATAAAATTTTTTTATCTATCAACTCTTAATATAATGTAATTTCACAGTTGTTATTGACTACTCATTGTCTAGTCGTATTTTCCCCGAGACGAAAGTCAATAGTGGAGAGGAGAAGTGGGTTTTGAGCAAGCTTAATCCACCGAGAGGAGTTAGTCATGAAGCAATGTTGAGTCGATTCAATGTAGTTTCATTGCAGGGTAGGAGAGAAATATTATGTCTCAAATTTTTATATAAATTACTGCACAACAGTATTGACTGCCCTTCACTCTTGTCTGCTCTGAGATTTCGTGTTCCGAGGCAAGCTTCCCGTAATATGGAACTATTCCACCTAGAGACTCCAAGGACGAACTCGTTAATGCAGTCTCCCATTTGGTACATGGGGCATACATTCAATTCAGTTGCGAGTGAATGTGACGTTCAATTTGATTCACTTGCAGCTATTGTTAGGAGTTATGTACTTAAGTTGAATTTCAATCCGTTCCGTGGTTCCGTTACATCTTAAATTATTTAATTATTATATTTCTTACTATGTGATTTTCTTTTCTCTTGTTATTGTTCTTGCTACTGATTTAAATAATAAATAACCTTATTTTTTGTATTAGGTTTAGTTTCAGCTTTCGGGATACTGGTTGATATTACTTTTGCATTAATTTTGTTTTGTTTCATTTTGTTCATATTAGTTTTTTCTTTTTGTCTCTGGCGCTGTGGTTTGATTTCTTTTCTAATTAGCTATACTTTGATTATTTTCTGTAATTGGGTTTTATACCTGTTGGAAATAAAGAACTTATTATTATTATTATTATTATTATGAAAGCTTTAACCTCCAAAATAATTATTTTTAAGATTATTGTAGATTGTAACAATAAAGGTAAAACATGTCAGTGTAATAATGAAGTTAACCTTCACTAATGGAGCACTGGAATTTTAAACTTTTTAAAGAATTCATTCAAAGTGTAGGGTTCACAACTCAATAAAAACCTCAGTACTTACCAATTGAAAATCTTCATATCATCATTACATGTTAGATCTTTAGGAATAATATACTTTAAAGCATATATATATATATATATATATATATATATATATATATATATATATATATATATATATATATATATATATATATATATATATATATATATATATATATATATATATATATATATATATATATATATATATATATATTCAGTATTTCTCAATAATATTCAAATTTTATGTTGAAAATAATTTCTTCTAAAATAAATAAAAAAATTAATCTTTCTAATTTCATCACTATTTAAAATATATTGGAATTAATCACCACGCAAAAACATTGTACAATTCAAAACATACAGTATTGTAAAAGTTACTATTTCATTATCCCTGAAAAATCCTCTAAATAATTTTCTGCTATTAATATGAAAAATAATTCTCATAGCTTGATGCTTCTGTGTTTTAGATATGCTATCGTGATGTTAACCGTTTCCCCAGAAAATTATTCCATATGAAAGCAATGCCTGAAAATTCGTAAAATATAAATTCTTTAATACATCTTCCTGAACATGATGTTTCATAACATTTAAAGTTTGAACAACTCAATTCATTTTTTTATTTGTACCCTCTGTTTGCCCATTCCTTTTTAATATTGAATTAATCTAAATTCTCAAAACTTTTACAGATTAAGCGGGCTCAAATATTTTGCCCTTTAATGATATACTTCCTGGTATAATGCATTAATCAGTATATATACATATATATATATATATATATATATATATATATATATATATATATATATATATATATATATATATATATATATATATATATAATCTCTTGGTAATTATTAGCAATAACAGGCTGGTTGAATCTTAAAAAACTCGATTTTATTAAAGAGTTGCTTCCATATAAACGTACTATACCGATAATTTTACTCCACATCTTTAATGTTTTCCCATGACTCATTTCTTTGTTGTTAGATAAATAATACCCTATTATTTTTATTTTCAAACATTACGTAGGTAAAGGTTTCTTTGGTTTCCCTTACCATCTAATGATAACATTTTTGAATGTTAATATTAGACTGAATAGCATATAATAAATAACTAGCAAGACAAAGCAGCCTTATTTTTTCAATTTTTTTCAATTTTTTCACATCAATAAATGTCAAAGAAATTTCAATTACGAATATCGAAGTGAAACGTCAACTCTTTAATAAAATCGAGTTTTTTAAGATTCAACCAGCGTTATTGCTAAAAATTACCAAGAGATTAAAAATAGATCACAGGCAACAACAATTCGAATAAATAATTATATATATATATATATATATATATATATATATATATATATATATATATATATATATATATATATATATATATATATATAAGTAAACATCATTTCATCTCCTAACGTTGGACAAGAGGATGGCATGAAGATACATGTGCAAAACTTCTTCAAATTGGATTTATGTTGAGGAAACTTCTTTTGATGCCATAAACTGTTTACTTTCTTGTTTTTTCCGTAGATTTTGAGGAAATGCGTACGTATACAACTCATCTGGATTGATTTACATGATTGAAATTCCTTACGTAGATTGAACGTTTATCAAGAAAATGCACTGTAGTGGTTCCTCAACTGCCGCCTTTTATATGTGCAGATTTCATGGTTTTTCGTGATTTTTCAGGTTATGTGCCTCAATTGCTTCTGTTGATTGAGTTAGGCTGAAATTTAGTACATGGATTTAGTTGATATTATCGAAGGGCATCATTGTTTTAATTGATTCCTTTTACCGCCGAAATTGTTATATTGAAATTTCAATCGTTTTTGAGGATTTTCTAGCATTGCACAATTCTACAGCCCTTCCAAATTCATTTGGAAGAATTGTACGTGAAATTGGTTAATGCTAGAGAAGAATTTATTAGCAATTTCAAATGTTTTTCTCACGGCCTAAATTTTTATACAGAAATTGAATGCTTTTTTGCAGTAAATTTGTGAAGAGAAACAAAGTGAGTGCGTCAATCTTTCTATGGTGGTGAAACAGACAACTGACGGATTTGAATGAAAAGAATAGTAGACTGGTGGTTTTTTGAGATATTTGGATTGTGTTCACCGACTATGTGTGTTGTGTTTTTGTTGTAATTGTTACTTGCATGAGCTGCTCTCGATAGATGTCGAGATAAATAGTTACAAAAAACTAAGATTAGTTTTTTGTATCTATCTTTCTATCTATCTATTTATCTAACAATGTATCTATCTATCAATCGATGTATCATTATATCTATCTATCAATCTATCTTACCCGGCAAACGTTGTTTATATTACTAAAATGGCCATTAAAAAATATGGGTTGTTGATAAAAAGGTGAAAATTCAGAATTGTATGTATTTTTCAATGGACATCATAAAAAAATTTTAAAAAAACTTGTCTGAAAAATTTATAAAAACGTTTGGGGTGAACCACCCTAATCACTTAGGGCTATGAAAAATATATTACGACCTATTCTCAGACCGACTATTGTTATTTTCGATTGCCATCTTGCAACCCAACTTGGATAAAATAAAAGAAATGAAAACCGCAATGTAAAAATCGTAGAAGGGTAAAAAATTGAGAGCATAATGAATTTTTTCATTCTAAGTCATGACAAAATAAAAACAAAAATCTTGCCAAAAAAATTTAGATTCATATTCAACAAATAAAAAATAGGGATTGATCGTAGAGGGGTGAAATGTATTTTTGAATTTTGTATCATAAAAAAAAATAGAAAAAAATTTTTTTCTGAATAATAAAAAATGAAAATTAAGGGGTGGCACCATTAACATTTAGGAGGATGAAAAATAAATGTTGGCCGATTCTCGGATCTACTCGATATGCACACAACATTTCATGAGAATCGGTAGAGCCATTTCGGAGGAGTTTAACTTCTAACACCGTGAAACGAGAATTTCATATATTAGATATATATAAATAAATATATATATATATATATATATATATATATATATATATATATATATATATATATATATAAATATAATAAGGCATATTCACATTGTTTCTGTTTAAGCTGTGTTCTCAACTATTTATGTTTCATTTGCAATAATTGCTATTTATGTTCGAAAACCGATTTTATTAACAAGGTGACGTTCTGCCACAAAAGATCAAAGTTGCTTTGGCAATTATAAATTTTAGAAAATTTTAGAAATGAACTGACTGTTATATTACTGCTAAAAAGGTTTACATATATTGTTGTCAATTGGTCAATAAGTTATATTATTTATACTCTTTCACTCGAATAACAATTATGCATCTACTCTCAAAATATTTTGATTTCAACAGAACAAATTTATAATGAATTTTTTTTCTGAGAAACATATAGAACTGATAATTATTCACAAAAAATATCAACAAATACTTTACAGGCAAGAAACATTTTTAATTTTAGAAGAAATTTTAATGAGAATATTCAGAAGTCAAATATCAGTGAAATAAGAAAATCTATAGTTACTCTTTGTAAATATTTGAAAACTCACTCTTACATGTATCGATTGAAAATATAATGTGTATTTCTCAGAACTATATTATTTATATTTCATTTCGATTTGTACCTACACATCTTCAAATTTTTTAAATTAATTTGCACTGGAGAAATGCCTTCTATCGCCATCTACTTGAACTTTAACATAATAAGGGATTTTCTTGCAGCAGGAACGTAAGAAGGGAGTCTTTATGTTTTTAAGGAAGCGCTCGGCCGAAGTTTCCATTCGGTTTCTTACGTTCATGGATAGAAGCGACAAGTTCGGCAATCTTCGGATCCGAAGGATTTCTCCTACTGTTTTAGGATTAAATAATTTTAAAGAATAACTGAACATCGCTTAACGATCATAATGGTCATGTACGTCAATTAATATTTTGGTTTATCTCATATTTTTTAGGAAATATATAAAGTTGAGAAAAGCTGTTAAGAATTTCCAATCCCGTTAGAATGACAGAACTCCATAAAAATACATATTTCCGTTGAAACTATGAAAAAATGCAACTCTAAAGAATATTATTTTCAAATCTTTGGAATCACCATATATATAAATATATATATATATATATATATATATATATATATATATATATATATATATATATATATATATATATATATATATTTTATATATATATATATATATATATATATATATATATATATATATATATATATATATATATATATATATATATATATATATATATATATATATATATATATATATATATATATATATATATATATATATATATATATATATATATATATATATATCAAAATGTTTGAATTTGAGAAAAACGTTTACTTTAGTTAAATAATTTCAAAAGATATCGAATTCATATATGACACTCATAATTTAAAATTGGAGTTAAAACACACATTCGAAGTCACCAAAATAGAAAATATTATTGCTGAATTATTAAGTTTGAACACTATTCCGAATCCATTCACGTCACCAGACTCCTTAATTTTCTTTCTACGGAAGTATTATCTTTCCGTGTTGTCCAAGACGACGACGGCAACATTCTTAAAACTTCAAGGGGCGTCGGATTTCCCAGTAACTTTCACTCTTCTTCGATAGAGTGCGCCACTTATACTAGAATGATTATAAAAATATATCAAGAAATAATCTGGAAAAAATCGAACGAGATATTCATTCCGGAATGAGATATTGAATTTTTGTCGACGAAGCATTTGGAATCTATTTAAACTATGATTCTTGTATGATTCCGTATTCCGAATTCATTTTCAAACATTCGTAGAGAGAAACATTACACAAGAGTCTGTATGTAGAACTGGGCGTCCAATTTCATTTTGTTGGCATAGAATGTAACCTGACAATCAAGACGCCTATGTACGTAGGTTCATCGACGTCTCGACGCTATCGTCTTGCGGTTGGTTTGTGGTTAGATGGGCGGGGTTGCGGTTGAATAGTAATTTCCCATTGGTTGATTTTCTTGTGGTTTACGCATGTGGATGATTATTACATTTTTATTGGAAGACCAACCTTTTCTGCGTTTGGATTTATGCGATCTAAGAGGGCTATTGGAAGGAAAGCTGATGAATCAGGAACTCTGAAATTATCAGACTGAAAAGTGATGAGAAAATTCCAAAGAATAATTTTAATTATTCAGTTGTTGTTTTGCGCAAACGATTTTTATCAAAAAAGAATATTTTATTAGCAAATATATTAATTATTGATATTTCATTTGAGAACCAACAATGGTGTTTTAAACTAATATTCATTTATAAATTAACTAAAGTAAAATACTTGGCTTGGCTTGATAAGGGCCATCTTAACGGCAAGGCAAGCGAGGCATGTGCCTTGGGGCATCGGCCTCAGGGGGGCATTACGCCAGTCTCAGGGGGTGATTTCTTCATGCTGAATTTTTAAAAAATTAATATAACACAAAAATATTTCAATTTTGTAGGAAATACATTCGATGAACCCTTAGGCCACCCGACTGTGACATTTGCGTACGTACCATAGAAATCTTAATATAATAATAATTTGTAGTATATATCTAAGGTACGTACACGTGATCGCATGTCATCTAAGCTCGGTGTCGGTCTCAATCGGCCTTATTAATGAACATAGAACTATTGATAAACACTTTATACTTCTATGGTATTCCATTGCATAGACTGGTAACATTCGCGATTTCCGATACAATTTGATCACGTGTTTTAGTTACACGTTTCAAATAAATCAACAATAGTGTTCAGAAAGCAAAAGAGTGGTAGTGAAAAACGTAAACTACAAAAAGATTAACAAAGTTCTAGGAAGTTGATAATTGCAAAAATGCCTGAATTAAACAAAATAAAAAATGAAAAATTCTTTATCATATTTTTGATGAATATTTGAATTTCGTGAAGGAAAGAACTCTTAAGATGGCCCTGGGCTTGATACTACTGAAATAGGTATATTTACTCGAAATATATGTTCCGGGCTATTCTTTTATTAGCAAGAATTATCTAACTGATTTTGAAATGCAACAATGGATCTATTTTAATTACTGCTGGAAATACTGTGGTCTATTGGGTCATTAATAATGGGTGCATTCCTGGAGCTGACTGATGTTATCTCTAGAGCTTCAAAACGATCCATCCTCTTTCCTTTTTCCAATAAATGCAATATCTTTAGATAATCTGAATCTATAAAATGATTACTCTTCATGAAATATTTTTCTTCTGAAATTCTTTTCAATTGAATTTGCCCTCAGATTAAGTAAGAAGATTTGCAATAGGCTGAATAAATACAATATAAGAACTGGTGGTACGAATAACAGATATTTGGACTCCCTATAGGTTAATTATGAGGATAGAAAAACATTCCTGGTAAAATGTGGTGACTATAAATTAAAACTTATTGGTTGTGATGCATTCCATATCAGTCAAACTAGTGGAAAAATCGTTACCAGATTGTATGAATATAATGAATCAATCATCCAATGTGAGAACTAGAATTTTGGAGTATTGCATAAAAAATCCAGAGATATTCCGTTTACTGAACAAAGGAAAGGAAATTGATCTTTTAGAAGCTTTACGTTTGCTGGTTGCAGGAACATACCCTTCACTAATAACCAAATATACCTTTAGGATATCTTATTAAAGCAATAATATGAATAACTAGATTGTTGCGTTTCGAAATCAATTAGAAAACACTTCATAATGAGTTAATTGCCCGAAATATATATGTCAAGTAATTAGGGCTATTTTGGCGTTATATTTTGAGGATTTATCATTTCGAAAAATGTTCCAGCAAGTGTTGAGCTAGCAGTCAATTGACGTTATTAGTACCTACTCATTTCCTTGAAGGGGTTTATATTTTATTCGAATGGAACACGAATTTTTATATATTGTAAAAACGACTATTTTTTGAAGAATGAAACTTCGATTGTCTAAATATATAAACAGAACAGATGTCTTTTATTGCACTTTTTGAAGGCTATACTATATTTTCAAATTTTCAACAAACAGAATAGTGGAATAAGCTATAAATTTATATTACCAGTTCCTTTTTGTACACAAATGCAACTACTTATTACTTAATATTTTCAACAACTGAAAATGATTACAAATGTAATACTGATATCTTTTTCAACTCATTTGCTCAAAAGTATTTCCCTCAGAAACAAGTTATATTACTGAAAATTCTGTTTGCATTTTTATTCAATAAAAAAATATATTAAAAATTATATCATTTCTATTAAACTAAATTCTGATATGAAAGCAAACTAGCTTCTAGTGAAATATCCGGTATCTTCCAGTTTCAATTAATGAAATGGAAATTCCATTTTGCAAAAAAATATTTTTGAATTAAATTTCACTTTTATTTATATAAATGTCAAAGAAATTTCAATTTTTTCAAAAGTTTTGATAAAGCCACGAATGTCGTGGCGAAACGTCAACTTTTTAATAAAATCGAGTTTTTTCAGATTCAACAAGCCTGTTATTGCTAATAATTATCAAAAGATTAGAAATAGTCCACAGGCAACAACAATTCGAATGAATATATATATATATATATATATATATATATATATATATATATATATATATATATATATATATATATATATATATATATATATTTATATATATATATATATATATATATAAATATATATATATATATAAATAAATATATATATATATATATATATATATATATATATATATATATATATATATATATATATATATATATATATATATATATATACATATACCAAGCAATACCAGTACAATTATTTGAAAAATCGATGTTTATAAAATAATCTTCCGTGTGAAGATCGCTGTTTGAGTTGCGACACTATTTACTGTTAGAGTGGTGAATATTAGAAACATCTTGATTGGTTATCAACAATTTTAATAGTAAACCATAGTTTCGGTCATATTCGGCCTCTTATGGATGACAAACTTTCGGGAGGATTTTTATGTGTTGAAGCATAACACAACGCCTTCTGCAAGACTTCATCCACATCCAAACAAAATGAAACCGTGCAAATATTGTCGCAAAAGGCTGAAACTCTTTATCTTACAAAAACTTGCACCTACAGAGACATTATTTCGACGTGTTTACTAGTAGGTAAAAACGTACTTCTCCAACACACAGAATCAGGTTCCATTATAATGAAGTCAATTGACTGATGGAAAATTGTTCCAATTTTAAATCAATTAGATAAGAACACTTGATTCCACGAAAATTGAGAAAAGAGTTTTATAACTTGAAAACTAAGATAGAAAACTATATAATAATGGGTTAATATATATATATATATATATATATATATATATATATATATATATATATATATATATATATATATATATATATATATATATATATATATATATATATATACACTTATTTTTCTTTTATTTACAATATCAGACGATGGACGATTCAAAACATATTCAATTGATTTATTGAGGTTTCGTCACGAAAAACCTTCGACAAACCTTTTATTAACCATTTCTTGCAATAAGTGGATTATTAATCATAGTCGAAATTGTGCATAACGTTCATTTGAAAGAAAAATGTATGACCCAAAAATTAGAAATATATTTTGTCCATTACGTGGATAAGACCTTTTTTTTTCCTTAACATGTGATAAGGGAACCTTGACTATCAATATTAATCTGAATTACACATAAGTGGCAACTGGAGTAGGCCACTCCAAAAAATAATAAATCAATCTTAGATCTTAAAAGTTCTGAGAAAGATCCGAATTTCGTGACGCAACGTTAACTAATCAACGAGCTAATCAGTCGTAAACTATTGCAAATTAAAAAGAAGTACACCACTGTCCAAACAAGTTGAGAAATATTTATATATATATATATTTATATATATATATATATATATATATATATATATATATATATATATATATATATATATATATATATATATATATATATATATATATATATATATATATATATATATATATATATATATATATAATATATATATATATATATATATATATATATATATATATATATATATAGATATATATATATATATATATATATATATATATATATATATATATATATATATATATATATATATATATATATATATATATATATATATATATATATATATATATATATATATATATATATATATATATATATATATATATATATATATATATATATATATATATATATATATATATATATATACAGGGTTTATTTCACTAGGATAATGTCAACATTTAATAACTATTTGCATAAACATTTACTATTCATTAAAATACACTATAGTTTACGCGTTTCGACTTCTAGTCATTTTCAAAACAATTTCACAATTGTGAAATAAATCCTGAATATAAAAATGTCAGTAAATACCAACGAATATATATATCAATATATATCTAGAAATGTATATAAATATATATATATATATATAGAAATATATATATATATATATATATATATATATATATATATATATATATATATATATATATATATATATATATATATTTATATTTAAATTTATACATATTTATGTATATACATATATATATATATATATAAATTTATATGTATACCTTAAATGAAGAAAAAGTACAGTTGTACGAAAATTGTTATTTTCGTCAAGTTATAGCAAAATCTTTTTTAGGTAGTCAATTTCAGAATGATCTAATTTGATAATGATTAAGTATTCATTTATAAAGTTAATGAATTGATTAACAGTAATAATATTATTATCATATATTCGAAAAAAACATCATTTGAAATCAAAAACTTATCGGAATTGATGGATTCGTGCAATATCAAAATAATGTTATGGTATCCTGAGAATTCTATATTAGGAAATAGTTTTGTTGTATATAGGAGCAATTCACAATTAATGGATTCAGTGCTATATCAGAAACATAAAATGTAATATTATCTCCATATTTCTATATTACAAAATACATTTGTGGTATACATGAATAAACTTTCAGACTATTTATTGCTATGAAATAATCTAATTAAATTTACAAGTAAGGAAATTATTTCGTAATTGAATAAATTACAGCATTTAGTGAACAAACCATTAGTTCATAGAGTAAAACAATAATTTCATGTGGTCGTCAATATTTATAAATATCTTGAAGCCAATAGCATTAGTCAATAAATATCTACACATTTATACTACTTATTCGACGAGAGCATACAAAATTTAATGGATTTGATATGATGTTATTGGTTTACTAGCCTATAATTTGATGTATTCATCTTTACATTTAATTTAACAATTGACTTCATCGAATCAAAGCTGAAATAATTTACAATAGTAAATTTGCTGGCTGTTTTTGCAACCTAGTTTTTCATGGTATAGGGTTAATGCTCAAAAATAGATATTTATTCAAAGGTTGATTTGGAAATTAAATTGTTATTTATTTTCATTAATCCAAGTTTTCCTGCATGAATTCCGCTGTAAAATTAAATATTTCGTTATTATCACCTTGCTAATTATCTTTATCTTCGATTGAAATTGATAACATATGCAACGGACACTAGGAAGAATATTTCTATACCTACTTGAAAGAGAAAATATTAGAGATTATATAACTCATGTATGAATGAGCCAATAGAAACCGTGAATTTTGCATAACGACTGCGTATAGATAAGTGAATATACCCTTGACGACGTGATATAATCGTTTTGGTGTTTCGCCTCGTGTCAAAATGTGAATATTTTCATATTGACGGTGTTTTGACGTTTGTCAAAAAAAATATTTTTTATTCGTTATATAATCGTAACGAATACCACTCGAGCAATCGAAAATAATCGATTATACTGACCTCGTCACTCGGCGTATTTTTTTAAAACACCACTCGAGCTGCGCTCTCGTGGTGTTTCGCAAAATACGTCTCGTGACTCGGTAGTATAATCGATTATTTTCGATGCTCTTGTGATATTATTACTGATTATATAACTCATGTATGAATAAGCCAATAGAATCCGTGAATTTTGCATAACGACGTAGTATAGATAAGTGAATATACCCTTGACGACGTGATATAATCGTTTTGGTGTTTCGCCTCGTGTCAAAATGTATATATATTTTCATATTCACGGTGTTTTGACGTTTGTCAAAAAAAATTAATATTTTTTATTCGTTATATAATCGTAACGAATACCACTCGAGCAATCGAAAATAATCGATTATACTGACCTCGTCACTCGGCGTATTTTTTCAAAACACCACTCGAGCTGCGCTCTCGTGGTGTTTCGCAAAATACGTCTCGTGACTCGGTAGTATAATCGATTATTTTCGATGCTCTTGTGATATTATTACTGATTATATAACTCATGTACGAATAAGCCAACAGAATCCGTGAATTTTGCAAAACTACTGCGTATTGATAAGCAAATATACCCTTGATGACGTGATATAATCGTTTTGGTGTTTCGCTTCGTGTCAAAATGTGAATGTTTTCATATTGACAATGTTTTGACTTTTGTCAGAAATAGTTTTTTATGTACCAAGTGCGTTATAAAGATCCTAACGCCCGGAGGGAAACATTCGACCCGAGGGGCCTTTGGCCCGATGGAATGAATTATTTTATTGCTATATAAAATCGATTTTAAAATCGGTTCTTTGCTCCTATACTTTCCATTTTCCTTCTCATAGTAGGCATGTCATTTGTTGATTTTTTGACGTTTGTGAATATTTTTGTCATCATATTCAGTGAATGTCATTGCTGCTCTCTTCGTGTAGTCTTATAGAAATAATGGAAATGAAAATGAATTTACCTAAGAATATCATATAAAATGCAGCCAAAGCTGCGAATAATTCATTGCCGGAGAAATCCAGAGTCGTATACGACAAGGATTATAAAGTTTTTAATCAATGAAAGTTCCTTAATTTCTCCTTGGGCGTTATGATCCATATTGCCTGCTCATAACGCCCTAGGGCATAAAAAGTGTGTTTATAGCAACCGTATCCAAGGTGAAATAAACAAATAATATACGAGTGAAAAATAAGAAATTATATATTTTATTCGTTATATAATCGTAACGAATACCACTCGAGCAATCGAAAATAATTGTTATACTGACCTCGTCACTCCACGTATTTTCTCAAAACATCACTCGAGCTGCGCTCTCGTGGATGTTCCGCAAAATACGTCTCGTGACTCGGAAGTATAATCGATTTTTTTCGATGCTCTTGTGATATTATAACTGAGTATTTAATTGAAATTTTGAATTTATCTGCCTCTGGAACTAAACACTGAGAAGGTAGCCTTTCAAAATCCATAACAATACGCATATAGGAATACAGCTGACGAGCACTTTGGTTTTATTGCGCGATAAAAATCTTCTTCCAAATATTTCCAACGAATAGGTATCCAATAGTCTCCAAAGCTTGTAACCCACTACTGATGAACGCAAAAGCCATAATTAAGCATTGATTTCATTAATGAAGAAATTCTCATATAATGTTAAGGAAAATATTTCAACATCTAACCAAAGTATTACTTATCAATATCACATAGATTATTCTTTAATATAAAATCATAAAACCATGAATATTCAATTCGGGTATTACCAGTATTAATTATAACGGCATTGCTCATTCTCCAATAAATCACAAAATTTCTAGATAGGTGCGCCAGGTCGAAATTTACGTTCAATCCCCAAGGTGACTAGGGCTGACGTAGGGGAAAACATTTGGGGGTCGTCGTCTTAGTATTAAGCATCTTGAAGAAAGGGCAAGTTGGTCTCCTGGGTAGAATTACCCTAATTAATGAGAGAAGGGTTGCAAAGGTTCTAAATAGGAACGAGAAATATCTGTAGTTATTAAACACCCCGTCTTCTCCATATTTATAACCGCCAGGTTACGGCGAGATCATTAGGAGAGTTTACGTGCTTATTTCTAATTTATATGAGTTATCTGTATTAAGAATTATGATGCGTTTGAGCCCTTTATACTAGATGGCTAATCATAGAATTGAATCATCTTTAAGTTCAATTCAATTGTAAGAGTTTCAATGAATTCAAATTATTACCTTACTTGAATTTACTACGTCTATTATCACAAAAATACTTTGGAAAGTATACACTGCGATTACAATTTCGGTCACTAGACCATCATCGGGCAGATTGAGTTAAGAACTGAATACATAATTATAGATTTGCGCTTACGGGTGGGAAAAAATTATTGCAGGTACCTTAATAGACAAGAGGAATATATTTCAAAAAGGGCTAATAGAAGTGGATTTCCCAAATTGGTACAATGAAATGTATTGTAGAAAAATAATTATTGTTTGAATACACTAAATATAGGAGAATATATCAAGTCAATCTGGTCGTTGAGCAAGATATTTTTCGCATTATGATTGAGTTTAAAAATTTCTAATGATTCTAAGTAAATTAGTTTGGTTCCTTTCGGTAATTTGTGCATAATTTGAAAGTTATCTATTTGTGGAAACGGGTGGTAGTTTTCACGGCAATGATTTGAAAACGTCGAATCCGTTTTATTTTTCAAAAAAGATTGTTGGTGTTCTTTAAATCTTGTGTTGAAGATCGGCCACTCTGACCTATATACACTCCTTTACATACAGGACAAATCATCAAACTCCTGAATTTTCAAATTTTGAAGTGATATCTTAGGCATTGAATAAAACTGCTGAGATTTATGTCTTAGGTTTGAAAGCCCGATGATGGTCAATTGACCTAAATTGCAATCGCAGTGTTATATTTTCCAAAGTAATTTTGTGATAATAAACGTAGTAAATTCAAGTTTTGTTTTTGTATATACATATACATATATATATATATATATATTGTTTGTTCGTTCCCAGTACATAATATCATCTCCAGCAGCTCCTATATTCACAAATGAGCTGAAATGTGTTATCTGGCATTGTTTTCGAGGGTGAAAAAAACTAGTTTAGTTGAATTAAGCATGTCTATGCTAAAATTGTAGATAAAACACAAAATATCTTTCTCATTCCTTCATTTCTACACTCGACTGTTAACAAGATTGACCAGCAAGTGGACCCGTCATCAATTGGTTAACATCTAACCTTGAGGAGGCATCACGGCCGGTTCTTGATTAAAAGCTATGGCTCTAATTCGACGACACGAAGAAAAGCTTCGCGATGGGTCTCAAACAATGCGGCAGAACAACGAACCTTTAGTTTCTAGTATAACACCCTTGTTCTATAGTCCCAGGGTCCTAGGAGCCATATTTCTTCCACCAGTGCTGATCGCTCAAAAGAGATATATATCCCAAATATCTTCTTGTTTCCTAGCATATAGAAACAAAACTCGTGGGCAGCAGAGCCCCATCATTCAGGTCGTTTTTTTCGTCGAAATGCATCGCGTCGAGGTGCGATTTTAATGGTTTGAATTATACTTTGAGAAATCACGCTCAACTAGCAAATCTAATTGAAAAGTAGAAAATAATTTATTTTATGAAAACAAAATTTGGGAAGTGCATCGTGGTCGTGGAAAGAAAAACCAGCGAAGGAACGTACCTAGACATCAATTCAGTCCACGTACCAAATTTCAACCCACTATAGTATTCGCGAAGTGCATCGTGTTCTGAGAAGTGGAGATGGTCGGGATGCGATTTGAATGGAATAGGCGGCGCAGCGCGACTGAGGAAAATGGTTGAAACTACCAAAAGGCACTTCCCCAATATTAGCTCGACCTACGTAGCAAATTTGAAGCATCTAACTCAATCTGCAGTAGCTGTCGGATTTGGAAAATTTTCAAACTAAGCTGCACTGATGAGATCTAATAAGATCGAAACAGCTGTATGCAGATTTTGAGTCGGGGTGACTTGACGAATTCTATAATTCGTATACGTATAACCAGTTCCCTCGGAAAGTTGTTTGATAATTTTTAAATTATTAAAGAATTTTCCTAGTTCACTTTATGTAATGTATGAAATTGACCATGGCCAGCAAGTATGATTTGAGATATATAAATATATATATATATATATATATATATATATATATATATATATATATATATATATATATATATATATATATATATATATGTATATATATATATATATATATATATATATATATATATATATATATATATATATATATATATATATATATATATATATATATATATATTTATATATATATATAATATATATATATATATATATATATACATATATATATATAGATATATATATATATAAATATGTATATAAATATGTATATATATATATATAATTATTTATTCGAATTGTTGTTGCCTGTGAACTTTTTCTAATCTCTTGAAAATTATTAGCAATAACAGGCTTGTTGAATCTTAAAAAACTCGATTTTATTAAAAAGTTGACGCCACGACATTCGTGGCTTTATCAAAACTTTTGAAAAAGTTGAAATTTCTTTGACATTTATTGATTTGAAAAAATCTAGTCTGTTTCTATTCAAATTTTTTCAAATCAATAAATGTCAAAGAAATTTCAATTTTTTCAAAAGTTTTGATTAAGCCACGAACGTCGTGGCGAAACGTCAACTTTTTAATAAAATCGAGTTTTTTAAGATTCAACAAGCCTGTTTTTGCTAATAATTTTCAAGAGATTTTATATATATATATATATATATATATATATATATATATATATATATAATCTCTTGGTAATTATTAGCAATAACAGGCTTGTTGAATCTTATAAAATCGAGATTTTTAAGATTCAACAAGCCTGTTATTGCTAATAATTATCAATAGATAAGAAAAAATTCACAGGCAACAACAATTCGAATAAATAATTATATATATATATATATATATATATATATATATATATATATATATATATATATATATATATATATATATATATTGTGGTCTAGCAGATCTTAAACGAATTAAAGAACTAATCTCGCACCTGACTGCTTTCCTTCGATACATAGCATGTAGTTTTATGAGAAAATACGACTAAAAACGACTATACTGAGGTTTGTGAAGATTCTAATATCATTGAATAATCAAAATAAACTCTATATTGTAAAATGCATATATACCTATGAAAGTTCTGCTGAAGTAGTCTACGTTTCAATTCGTAGCGTGTTATCGACTTCTGTGGATAACAATATTCGAATTCCTAAGGAGAACAGACGAAAGCTTATTAAGTGCAGTACTCCACAAAAAGGACAGAACGAATATAAAAACTTGAATAAATATAATCACTATCTTCTCTCAAGCTCTAAGATATTTAGACCGTTAGTGAGTACACATGGCGTCATCGATTAATGTGTGGCATTTTGAGGTCTGAAAAAGGTAATATAATTAATGACAATAAGGGTGGTTTTTAAGTAAGATCTGTGTTCGAAAATATAGAAAGAAATTTGTAAGGACAAACAACGCCAATTCTGCTCGTAAATCTATCACGAGCGGTATCCCCCAAGGTCTTATTATAGGTCCCGTCCTCTTCTTATTATTTATAAATGATATAACGTATCTGAGGATCAGGAGGGAAATTACGCTTTTCGCGGATGACACGAGTATTACTTGGAGCAATTCTGATTCTACGACGCTGAAGTCTGCAATGAAATTGGATTGATCAAATTCTGGTCTGATGCAAACTCACGTTGCTTCAATGTTGATAAAACCGTCGCCTTATATTGTAAACATAACTCCCAGGAACTATTTCTGCTACACCCAGGTAAAAAATAGTTGATTCTCTCAGATTTTTAGGCCTACTTATCGACAATTATCCTTCGATACATAGTTTGTATTTTTATGAGAAAATACGAGTAAGAACGCATATCCTGTGGTTTTTAAAGACTCGGACGCCATAATTGAATAATCAGAAGAATTTCTACATATTCGAATGCATATATACCTATGAAAGTTTGGCTGAAGTAGTCTACGTTTCAATTCGTAGCGTGTTATCGACTTCTGCCGATAAGTAGAGCATAAATTTTGATGAATTTCGATTGGTGGGTGAATTTTAATCTCAGCTTTCGGCATTGTGTTTGTTGTTACAGCTTCCCACATCCCAAGGCCGTTATCTCTGGAAAGTCAATTTCAAACTTCCCATTCACTCGAAGAAAATTCGAATAAAATCGAGAACGAGGGGGCCTCTGGCATTCATCAGGAAGACAGTTGGAAGTGACGCAATTACAAATCTGCTATTATCCGCATAAGTTAATCTTGCAGACGCGGGATCGATCCGTCACTGTTGCACGAGTTACTTGGCCGGAATTAAAAACTAGATTCTTGAAAGGGGGACCTGTCGTTAGGGGTGACTGAACGTGAAGTCGATACGTCTGAAAAGGCGGTCAAAATAATACATCAAAGTATTACACGAAATTGAGAAAATAATTAAAGGTACACTGACCAACAAAAATGAAATAGACTTAGGTAACCGTTTCGATTGAAAATTTCAGTAATTGAAAAAAAAAAGTTATTGTTATATGCTGTTATGTGCTATTTGTATAAAATATTTAATGTTTTATTAGTACTTCTTTCTGACTCTCTAATTCTGATGAAAAATTACAAACATTGTATTTATCACACTGTAATAATGATTTTTTCAGATTTAGTGTCTAATGCTATTAAGATTCATTTAATATAAGGGTATTTTCAAATAAATCACTGTACTCGACAATTACTTTGGGTTTATACTCCATCATTAGAAGTCTATATTACACATTGAAAAATTAATGAATTAAAATGATTTTCAAGTTTCACTTTACGCAAGGTTCACCATTTTTGAAAAATTAAAATTAAAATACGTAGTTAGCTTTCTCACTTTTTTCGAATTCTGATCAACAATTTTTTTTTTGCACTAGTTATTATTCAGTCTCCATAATATGATTGTTGAATACATTTCAATTATTGATGAAGAAGTCCTCCTTAAACATATTAAAACAATGGTTAAAAAAAACAATTTACACTTTTATTATAAGAAATAACGCATGAAGCACGTTTCGGTGGAACTTCACCTTCTTCAGATGCTAATGGCAAACTAACTATGATTTTCTGTTATATCGAAAACAAGAAATGACAAATTATGTATCTTGTTTTCGATATAACAGAGAATCATAGTTAGTTTGCCATTAGCATCTGAAGAAGGTGAAGTTCCACCGAAACGTGCGTCATGCGTTATTTCTTATAATAAAAGTGTAACTTGTTATTTTTAACCATTGTTTTAATATGTTTATTAATTTACACCAAGTATCGGCCCCATCAATCCAAAAAAAAAAGTCTTCCTTAACACTACCTGAAAAATTTCAAAATAATAAGATGAAAATCAACAAGTTTCATTTTGTATCAACAACAACAATTTACTTGGATGAACACAATTACTGAAATAAATTCATTACTTACGAAAGTTATTTTAGCTTGAGTTGATTTTTTTAATATTTTTATTAAAACAATGGTTAAAAATAACAATTTACACATTTATTATAAGAAATAATGCATGACGCACGTTTCGGTGGAACTTCACCTTCTTCAGATGCTGATGGCAAATTAACTATGATTCTCTGTTATATCGAAAACAAGAAATGACAAATTATGTAGAAGGGGTGAATACAAAGATGGTTACAAATAATTATTAGAAAAGGAAAAACCAATTCTGAACTGCTAGTCAGGTAGTTCAGTAATTTTGAAAAGTATTTTGAAAAGATTAAGAAGGGGGCGTGAAGTATGATCGATGTGGCTATTCAATAGGAGACCGGAACGCTTGTATTTATTTATCTGTAATGATTCTAAAAAATTAAGTTTAATTCCCTTACTTTCAGTATTTAATATTTTAAAATCGAAATTGAATGTGTGATTTTCTTGGATTAAATGGTTTGCATAATGTGAATCCGACTTCTGATTAACAAAGCTACGTTTGTGTTCTGAAATTCTAGTTTGAAAACTTCTGAAAGTTCTACCAATGTAAAACTTATCACAGTCGCCACAATTAATTTTATAAACTCCTGATTTATTATCTTGGATTTATTATTTTTTATATGATTTCCTAAATTATTACCGGTACGATAAGCAATGTTAATGTTGTGCTTAGATAAGAGAGATTTAAGTTTTTTACTTGAATTTCCGATGAAAGTGAGGCTGTTGTATTTGATATTATTTTTAGTAAGCGGGTACACCTGGTTAATCGCATTTTTGAAAAACTTTTTATCTATCATATTGTCTATAATATTGGGATCATAATTATTATTTACGGCAATTTGTTTAATTATATTTTTCTCGATGTTAAAATTGGCATTTGAAAGTGGAATATTTACTAAACGATGTACCATACTATTGAAAGCTGCCATTTTGTGTTGGAAAGGATGTAGGGAAGTACTATGTATGACGCTATCAGTGTGCGATGGTTTGCGAAAAATTGAAAAATTATGTTTGTTATCTACTTTTGTTATTTTCAAATCCAAATAGTTAATCGAGTTATCTTTTTCCATCTCTAAAGTGAATTTTATATTAGGGTGTAAAGTATTAATGAATGTTTGAAAGCAGTCTAGTTGTCTAAGAGTACCAGTGAAACAACAAATAATATCATCCACATAACTAAACCAATAAACGAATTGTCGACTAACAGGATGATTATGAATTAACTGTTCCAAATTATCCATGAATACTTCAACCAACAAAGGGCTCAGCGGGTTTCCCATAATTAAGCCTTCAGTACTGCTGTAAATCTTATCATTGAAACTAAAATAATTCTGTTCCAGGCATAATTCCAAAAGTGACAATATATCTGATTTTATGAAAGAATTAACAAGATTGCTATTAAGTAACTTTTCTATTAGGGTTAAAGGAACCTTGGGTGGTATACTTGGAAAAAGATTAACTACATCCCAGGACATAAATTTAGATTTAAGTGGCAATTGAATATTTTCAATTTTATTGACTAAATCGTAAGAATTTTTGATAGAGAATTTAGGCTGAAATTTACAATAATTTTGAATTATTTCTATTAGAAACTGCGACAAAAACACTGAAGGTGCTGTAGTGAATGACACTACTGGTCTGATTGGATAGCCTGGTTTGTGTAATTTAATTAAAGAATAAAGTTGTGGTACCAAAGGATTTGAAACAATGAGTTTATACTTGTCTTTATTTTGTATAAGAATGTTAATGTTATCGATAACTAATTTTAAATTTTTCTGAAATTTACTGGTTGAATCATGTTTCAGTACCTTAGAATTACCGGAGTTCAAAAAATCTAAAGTTTTACGTAAATAATCACACTTATTCAAAGCGATAACTGTATTTCCTTTGTCAGCTTTGGTGAAAATGATATCATTAGAGAGTGTTTTTTGTTTGATTGATTTTACAATGGACATTTCTGATAAATTGGCGTTGTATTTGTTATACTCATTTTTAATGATATTAGAAGCTAGGTGTTTTACAAGTGGATTATCAGGCAAATTTCTAACAGCTATTTCAGTATCTACGCCGAGTTGTTCGAAGTGACATGTTGAATGAGTTGGTTGTATATTGTGTTTGAAACCTTTTTGCAATAAATTCACTTCCTTACTATCAAAATTAGTATTGGATAAATTAGTGAATTTTTCGAAAAACTGATGTTGTGAAAATTCAGTTGGTTTTTTCCTTTTTTTTTCTGATACCGGTTTGCTACCACGAAGGTAATTCAATTTTATTTGCTGTTTGGTGAATTTTTTATGAATAATATTGTTAACTGAAAATCGAGTTTTGATTTTTTTAACATTATTTCTATATTTTATATCCTGTGTTTTTATATTCATATAAAAAAGTAGTTTTGTATTTATCATATGCAGATACAGAGTAAATTTTCTGCGGTTATGATTAGGGCTGTTTGCTTTTTATATTTAATTGATAATTTAATCAAACAGAATCAGTAAAACAGTGCATTCAATAGAGAAAATGGGTACTCTTATTGAAATAATTATAAGATGATGAACGTAAATATAATGAATAGTCTTTTAAAAACATTTGAAGGACTTATAGCGATGAAGTTCAGTATTAAATTTGGGTACCTACATTAACACTAATAGTTCAGTGAAAAATTATATTCTATACAAGCGAATCATATAGAAGACTAGATATTTTTTTATATCTCAGACTTGAGATTTGAAAAAATTCTATACTTCATCATTTTAACTGATGATATAAATTATCCAGTTTGCTAAAATTCCGTCATTTTCTGTTAGTTATTTCAACTCTGTTAACTTCACTCATATTACGTGACTGTTGTATACAATTTTATATAAAACGCATAATAATGCTACTTGCCTTCTTCCTGTAATACTACCAATACCAATTACTTCAGTACCCAGCTTCTACTCACTTGAAAACAATCTATTCTGAATTTGGACCAAGAAATCATTTTTTGGTCGTGGAAAACCAAAATGTTGTAGTCCTTTGGATTAATCTGCAGTTCATGAGCCATAGAAACAAAGTCGCCTTTGTTATGTCAGCATATTTCTTTTGAAATGTGCGCTGCTGCTCGCCAAAAGCTTTCTCATGAAAAATACAATACGCAATATTTCTACTATACGCTAGAAATCAATCCTGAATCTTCTGAAATCATAGCAACGATAGAATCAATGCACGTCGCAGTGGTCACAAAATTTGGTTTCATCTCTAACATCTCCTGTTTCTCTTACGAATTTTCACCCGCGTTTTTACCGATAAATTCGATATTTTTAATGATTTCCTAAATATCCTCAATTTGATTGGAGAAGTTTGTTTGACGATCACTGATTATTCGAGATCGAATTAAAATATCTTTTCTACAAATGAATTTCATTAAAAGTATCAAAATTTCAGAACGCATGTACATTTAATTATCTAAATGAAAAGAATATTGCTGATGCTTATATTGAAACTTTCAAAAGCGCCTACAAAATTTGAAAAAACCCCTTAGTGTGTTACAAAACTCTCAATCATCGGAACGTCACCAACAAACTACTTCTCATTTAAACGTCAAATACTTCGCACCAAACTCGATATTGCTCGTAAGCGCGAAGCAGTATCGAAAAATATCAAAACAATATAAAAAGCATATGAGGGTGAGTCTCTATATATCTTACGCCTTGTAATATTTAGAAACAGAGGTTTCGGCACCAACGTGATACTCAGACGTCTCAGGGGAAACACAAATATGCAATATTGCCAACATAAATTGATTCCAGATACGATCCCTCGCTTCTGCTCATTTAATGCGTTTTCAAAATATAGGGGTGAGAACTTATTAGGTGTTTTGTAATACGCTGCCTCATTCAGGGTATCGTAAATATCTTACAGGAAATGGAGAGGCACGATATTTTATTTTCAGTCAATTGCTTTTTACGAAGTAGATGAGAGAAATAATAGACCATGTTTATTAATTCCAAATATATCAAATTATATATCATATACCTACTGTCACATTTCCTAAGATTTATTTGCTCTATTTGATTCAAAATTCAAACTCACTTTGATCTAACAGAAAAATTCTGAAATTTTAAATTCAATAAAGGCCAAATGAAATTATTTCGAAGTGATATAAGGTCCACATGTTCTTTAGTGCATTCTATAATTCAGCATTTGAGAATGTTAATAAATATCTAAAGATTATTTTATATACATGGCACTGAGAACTGGTGAAAATCACGTAAGTCTGAAAAAAATTAACATAATTGAATTTTCAATAGTAAAGCAAAGGCAGCAATAAATCACTTGTAGGTCTTGAGGGTCTGTAGATGAACTCTAAAATTGTAAGTCTTACTGTAAAATTTTTTATAATACTGAAACAATGAATAGCAGAGATGGAGAATATCATAACCGTAAGAGATTCACAGATGATTTCGTGGAATCCTAAAAGAAATACAACAATCTATTCTACTTAATTTTCTAAAAACACCATCAATGAAATATATCTGAAAATTAAGCTGTACCAGTCGAAAATCTAGAATTAATAAACAGACAAGACATTATAGTAAGCAACACTAACATACACATGCTGGATAAATACTTGCACATGGGAAAACTAAAACACAAATCTGGTGTAATGCTTCTTCATGGACGAATTAAGGTCAAAATTCTATTATTTTTGAATCTAGAATACCCCTCAGCCACTACGAAAGGTGAATTTATCAGTATGTACTACCTACCATTTATGACGTACGGAACCTTGTACTGAAGATGATACTAGTAGGAGATCTCTACATCGCTCAAGGCTCTATGGTTATCTTAGAAATAACTGAAAGAAACAACCAGCGAATAGATGGATACAACAAAAGCTTAAGTGAGAATTGTTATCTACAGAACAAACTCTCAAAAATAATAGTGGAAGGAATATCTAGCAAAAAAGACAGATTACAGATGAACTACCAGTAGCACATTGATACCCTATAGTCCTAGAGGCATAAATAGGTCAAAAATTTATCCAAACCTAAGAGGTGACCATAGCATTAGGAAACAAGCAGACATTACCTAGTTCCTAGCAGCTAGCAACAAGAATATACACAATAATAAACGACTATATAAGACCTCTACACAAGAAATCTCTATATAAGAGGTCTACACAAGAAATAGTCAAACATGTTGTATATGATTCTGACTCGTATTCATCATATTCGAGACATAACGAAAATATTATTATTATTCTAACCGACTAATGAAGGCAGCTAATTTATAACATCAAAAACCGTTCGTATTGCTCCATTTGATCTATCATTAAATGAACAGCCAGGTTTATAGCCACCAAACTTCAAGAAGGCAGTTGCCATAATTATAACGAAGGTTTTAGTCTCGCGTTTCAAAGCCCCCGGTAGAATTTCTTGAGTCGTCTAGGTGCACATGTGAGAGCAAGAAAGACAGATAGAAGACGGAGATACTCGAACTGTAATTTAATCCAAAAGACAGCAGCACGAGGCCTGACACATCTTAAAGGGTTACAATTGAATTTTATTCCCAATAGAGCTACTTGAACTTTGGTGGTGAATATGCCCCCTTTCTTTATCATATATTCATTATACGGCAATAAATTTTGTCAAGTTCTGCGTTAATGATATTTCCTCGTAGTTAATATGAAAGTTTAATATTGCTTCAATTGACTGAAGAGTTGTGTTGAAAAGGTAATCAATACGGAATCGTATCCTTCGTTTCATTAATTCTTAATTAGTTGAAAGAAGTTGACTGAGATAGGCGAAATATGACACTACTATCACTTGAATTGACAATTAACTATTCTGAAATATTATACTGTCAAAAAATTACGGCAAACCTTTTGATTGAATGAAATTGAATAAATACAAATAATTGAGAAGAATAGCCAATGATAATGTTGAAACAATGAATTGTAGACACAAATTCTGATTGAGACTGACTCATAAATTAGTAAAGTGAATGAAAATCATTTCTCCAAAATTGAAAATTTAATAGATACATTATAACATGCTCAAAAGTTTATGCAAGAGCGAAAAATTACGTCCCGTAGGTAACGTTCATTTTCGTTGACATACAATTGGAGCCGTACTCGATAATTTCTCTGCACCCTCTCCAACATCTGTCTGTCGATTCCGTTTAGTTTTATACGAATTTCATTCTTCAGTATGCTTAGTTTTGATTCATACACGTACTTCTTCAAGTATTCCCAAAAAAAGAAGTCGCACATGGACAAATCACGAGATTTTGGAGGCCAGGGAACATCATCAAAACGTAAATAAGGTGGTCGGGAAACATGAGACGAAGAACTGCATGGAATGTCTAGCTGTACGAGCTGTAATCCCATCTTGTTGAAACCACTAATTGCAAAGATTAATCCTCCTTATTCTAAGCTCTGACTGCAAAAAATTGGTCCTCGTAGCGATGTTACATTCTGAATTTACTGTACTGGTTCGTTCTTCCACTTCAAAGAAATAAATACCATAATATACCTATCAGTGGTATCAATTGCATCCATACAGTCACTTTTGGATTCTGAAGGTCTTTCATGCAGAGTAAGAAGATTTTATTCAGCCCAAATCGATAGTTCTGCTCATTTACGGTTTCACTGATATGGAAGTAGGCTTCGTGACTCAGTACGATGTTGCCTTTCTCTCCAAAAATGTCAAGCATCATCTGTTAATAAGCTGATTATTCAATTCCTGAACGACTCGTGTAGATGAAACTTATATTTATTAGGTACTAATACAAAATGCTCTTAACAATATACGAACTAATTTTCAGTGCCCATGAATGGCGTTCAGCGGAAGAACTTGGATTTCTCAAAAATAATACTTCTATCCTCTCTAGGTCATCTTGATGGTTTCTTCTTCGTTAATGAACCTTTCCAATGATGTAACACACTTGATGGTCCGACCTTTGCCTAGGGTAGGAGAGCCCTCTAAATGGTAATTACACGATTTATCTTTGTCTTGGTCAAAGTGAACTAAGATAATGACACTTTTTCTTAGAGATTTTGGTATTGTTAAATCAGGCATGGCCTCCTAAACGACGGAAATTGATTAGCTTGGCTGGTCACTTGAGTCGGTCCCAAATTCTAATAGCCTACTTTTACGCGTACTTTTCATCAATGTGCTGTGCATTTGGTAGAGCACAATCTAGAGACTTTGTACTTGGTAAACTATACACGCTTAAGCGCCATCTTGATTGAACGGACCGCTGGAAACTATTTATTTTAGTCGAATTTATCCCACTTATAACATGATTTTTCATAGTAAAAGAGATTGTGGATGAGATAAATGGTATAAAGTATGTGTCAACTCCTCAAGAGTATCAAGACATATGCAACAACACCAATAGGTAAGCTATTTTGCCAAGGGGTGTGGAATTTGAACCAATGTATAGGTGTCTAGGAACACGTGATTAAATGCCGAGAAAAATGAAATACATCCTGATTTTTTTCTTATTTATTACTAGAGTATTTTAACGAAAAAACAGATTTTGATGGAGAAGCCTTTTTCTTAATTGAAATATCTTTCGATTTGAATATTCAAAAATTGATAGAAATTACTGATTTGTACACTTCACCCTGCATCTATTTCCTGATACTTAGTTACAATTCTATTTATTGCCAAATTATCTCTAAGATTGACAAGAGCGCTAGAATGGTATATCTATATAAGTAAGTTCAAATGAAAGGTTGATAATAAACGTTGGGGCTCAGGAAAGTTTGAAACTCTGTCTCGAAACCCATTTGCAATTCAATAATAAATATTCAACAGTGTTTGCTGTTTACACCGCCTCCAAAATTATCCATCAAGCAGTAAGTTGGCGCTAATCCCCTTACACACATCACAGTGGGCCGGGTCCCGTTTTCTGTCTTAATCTTGAGCGTTTCCATGAATATATAAACCCTAAAATGCTGGCGCAAAGGCCGAAGACTTGTACTAAGTTTCGAGTGTTATACAATGCTCACCCTGTTTATGAGCAACCTCACGAAAATGTATAACGAAAATACTGCCTGAATGATTACATGTTTGTAGAAAATATATCACTATTATTTGAAAACCAATTTTGTTATGTATCGATGAGTGGTAAAAACAGCTTGAAAAAATTAATGATATTATTATCTGGATAAATAGTTTCGAAAACCATCTGAAGTTGGTACACGTTATGAAATACCGTACACTGGTTAAAATGAATTTCTATTGAGAATCAACCCGAATAAAAAATTCGTATTTCAAAATGTTTTACATCAATAGAAACTACAGCTAGTAGAGAGGAGGTCGGAAGATTTTATGGTGTGTCTTCCTCTTTGAATCAGAACGTCGCACATACAGGTATTTTCACGATCTACGCGGCCAAAATTATTTTAATGCTTAATTGGTATCTAAACACTGTAAATAAACAAAAAACAACTGTCTTTTTTTAGTTTTACTATTATATTTTCAAAAAAAAATACAAAAACAAACAAACACAAATTATAAACATGAAAAACATAATAATTCTAAGTTTCTTGACTTTCTTTGTCATCTAAACATTGTAAATAAACAAAAAAACATTTTTTTTCAGTTTATATATATATATATATATATATATATATATATATATATATATATATTTATATATATTTTTTAATATAATAGTAAAAACTTTATTTTATTCAATAATTTTTATTTTATCATAAAAAAAAAAAACTGAGCTTCGGTACTGGTACTCGTTACCGTACACGATTCTTGCGGTGGGTAACATTTCTTCTTGGCTTTCTGTAAGGCAGTATAGCACGGAAAAAACTTCTTATTAGTCTTTCTTATAATTTCGTACTGTCCTTATGTCAAATCGGCATCTAAACATTTGCAAAGCTTGCATTGGTGTCAAGGAGGGCTGCCCTTTTCCTAATTTCAAATTATAAAATGCCTTTTTATATTTAGTTGCTCGTGTTGGAGAGATAGTAATATCTTTTAGGACATTTGATGCATCTTTTTCACCAGATTTTCCCAGTTCCACTTTCGCAGCATGTATTATCAAATCCTTTTCAAAATTAGAACGAAGTTCTTCAGTTTGTCGCCTCTTGCTCCTCTCACTTGCGTCTTCGAATGACTTGGATGGTCGCCCTGGCCGTTTTTGTATATGAACAACAGGTATTTCAAGAGTACCTTCAAGCCAACACTGGTTGTGTTTTATAAATGTATTTTCCTTATAATGAGCTTTCGTCCACCTTTGTTTAATTTCTGATTTGAAATGGGCAAAATTACGTTTTAAATTAATAATTTGGTCTTCACTGTGACCATCACATGACAGAAGATGATCATTTAGATATTTTAATTTGGCATCTAAATTAGGCAAATTTTCGTTTTTCATGAGGTCAAACAAGTATTTTCGGGTCACAATCCTTACTCCTGATGCACCCTGTGAACCTAAAACAAACATAAGCTGTGTTAAAAGTCGCTAAAAAATATTTTCAATTTCAGACGAAATTTCGATAAATAACTTTGATCCCTCAAAAATGTATCTAGCCGGACATATCCGGAAATGATTTTGATTTTATTTATAAGGAAAAGGATCAAATAATAACCTATATTAAAAATAATAGCCCGATCTACCCCGATACATGAACAAAAGCACTAGCAAATAAAAAAATATTGAAGAAAATCACAGTATGAAAATGGGTTTTTTATTTTTTCTAAAAATTATGTAGTTTGATAGTTGATCATAACTTTATTTATGTAATCTGTAAGTCTCTTACCTTGTCCATCAGAATCCATAACTTTCAATTCGTACGAAGAACTTGATAACATAAAAAATCACTTTGTAAGTTTATGTTTCGAAAAGCGCCGCGCCGGCGCCGAGAAGGGATTCGTACACTAGGTAACACGGTCAACTTCCGACTGACCCTACGAGCTATGGCTAGAAGGTAAATAAACATTGGATATTGTTCCCGGGTTCATAATCTATTTGTGGAACTCTGTTAAGGAATGTTTTTGTTATTTTGACATTTTGGACTTTTGGCCGCGTAGATCGTGCAAATACCTGTATGTGCGTCGTTCATATTAATATAAGCTAGTTGTGAGCGTAAAGAGTTTTCAATTTTATATTGAAATAGATGGACCCCGATGGACCCCGCACATTTAGTTAGAAAAAATGACGACAGCTAAATTAGCTAATTTTTGGATATATTATAGGTACTGGCCAGCTATGAAACATATCAATTTTAAATTCTGTTGCCACGACTGGTTTGAGATATAGAGTGGTCCAAATATCAATGTCTCGATAAACCATCTTTACAATTTTAGAAAATGCTGTTAACATACAGACTTTCTGTGAAATGCGATAACCTCAGTGGGAAGCTATAGCTTGACTATGTTTACTTATATAACTCAAAATTGAGTCCGACATATACAGGCTGTTTACTCGATGGGTTTGTGTACACGGTCTCAACTTCGACAATTATGTTTCAAAAGGCTTTATTTCTTACTTAATAATAACAAAGGATACCCGAAATAGTAGACGGAAAGTACAACTGTCTACCATGTACAATTCAGAAAGAAGGATGGTCTAATTTGACATCACCGAATTTTTCTTCTTTATATTTTGTAGAGGGATTATTTGTGAGGTACTGGAAAAATAAATGAGTTCATTGCCAAATCGAATAGTTAAAAAACAGGCCACATTCATGTTAAAACTAAAGTTCATATACCGTATGTTCGTTTCCTAATGTCGAAGAATGATTCTAATGGGACTGATTAGATTTCAACGAGACAAGTAAGAATAGTATATTCAGTTTGTATTGTTCAGGGTGGTTTGGAATCGCTTCTTCCAGATCCATAGACTCGTTTTTCAAGATACAGGTACAGTGAAATACGTTCTTTGACCATAAGTCTAGTATCCTGAATGAATAATTATTTTCACATTTGAATATCAATTGAAATCGCGTTGTTTACCGAATCTATAATTTTAGTAAAAGGATATTTCACGTGCGGGAGCATACCAGAATAACGAAGGTATCACAACACCATTGCCACATGAGCACATGTTCCGAGTGTTCTTGGACCTGATTTACAGGTACAGTAGTACCCCGACACCGACTCTCGGTCTTCATTATTTTGAATCCATTGCTGATACTTTGTAATATTTTTATATCTCGAAAATAGTCTCAACCTAACAAGGTTAATATCGAGATGAGCTTCATCAATTTCTAAATTAATATCTTGATCATCTCAAGATGAAAAATAATTAATACATTTTTATCTACGAGGTATGCCTGAGAAAATGAACATACGGTATAAAAACGTCAGTTTCAACATGATATGTACTTTTTATAAACTATTCGACTTACTTACTCTCCAGTGCCTCACAAACAAAAAGTTTTCAAGTAATAAGGAAAAAAAATTCTGTGATTTTAACTTTTGGACCACTTTTTTTTCTAAAGTATACATGGTAGGAAGCTGTATTTTGTTTCACTGTTTTAGATATCGTTTATTATCAATGAAGCTAGAAATAGAGTTTTTTGGCATAAAACTTTCGAAGTTGAAGCCGCATACACAAACTCATCGATTAAACAGCCTGTATATGCCGGGCTCATTTTCAAGTTATTTGGATGGCTTCCTTTAAAGAACGGTTTTTTAGTGAAGTTATTATATTCCAGTACCAATTTGTATGTTAACATCATTTTCTGAAATTATGAATATGATTTTTTTGGACATATATATTTGGACCACTCTATATCCTAAACCAGTGGGAATAAAATTTAAAATTGATATGTTGTGTAGCTAGCCAGCATCTATAATATATCCAAAAATTAGCGAATTTAGCTGTCGTTATTTTTTCTAACTAAATGTGCGGGGTCCTTTATGTACTTAGAATTCAATTTTCACCCTAAAAATTAATAATAGTCTCCGAAATAAAAAAGTTATATTCTGGAAAACTTCGATAATCCTTTCACACTACGTATTTTCATTGATTTTCAATTATGATTTTATTGAATCAAGTTTCTTTTCTTAGCTCTCAGTTGCGTTGATGAAAATTCGAGTTAATTTTTTTAACAATAAAAAACATTTTTTATGTCTTAGTTTTTTTGATTTAAAGAACTGAATCAATGTAGATTAGATTTAGGAGACTCCACGCAACAAACGAGAGTTTAGTTTCGTAAACTGAAGTTTCCTGATATACTTTTTCAGCAAAACCTCCAGGTGTGGATTTATAAACAAAACCGTAGAGTTAAAAAACACTACGAACCCCATGATTCGAACACAAAAACCACCAGGAATTGAAAAATATACCTGGAGCAGAAACAGATAAAAAATACCTATGATGCTGGAACCTGGACTACCAACTGAAAAGACGAGCGTTTCCAGTATTCTAATATAGAGAGGATTTCCCAAATATTTTAGAGATGTTAAATCTTGGTATAACACATTTTTATTTTTTAACATTTTTCTATATAAATTTTAATTTTCATCTGATTTTTATATGAAAGTATTTATTAAGTTCAAAGTAGCGTATCTTATGAAATTAAATATCCTTTCCAGAAGAGAAATTGTAATTATAATGTAGTCTTTGAATCACAGAGTGTTTTTTTAAAAAGAATTTTTATTAATTGTTTTTCTTATTCCAGTATCTGTATTGTAAATAAATAAGGTTTAATTGTGTACTTGCTTCCCAGTTTGGCTAGCCGGAGCAAGCCTTTACCCTTTATGTGGGGAAGTACGTTATAGTAGAAAGCTTGATATTGTACCCGGTTGATACAACAAAATTATTTTATTTAGAGTTATCGCCTATTTTTACAGTTCTTGGTATAATTTTTAATATCGGTCAAAACTCTGAACGAATCTTGCCCTTTAAAAATTCTATTTTCATTATTTCTTTCATTAATTAAACCCTGGTACTTTCTTTCCGCTTCCCTCAACAATTCTCAAGTCACCAATCAGAATTTATAATTTAATATCTCTAATTAAATGCATATCTGCATTTCTTTCAGTTTCATCTCGGGGTCTTGTTGGCCTTACTTTATGGCCTCGCTGGTCGTCTTTCTCCACCCGCCAAGACCAAACGCTGAGCGAAAAAGACAGCGTCCTAATTGTAACACAATTAGAACGAGCTGGTATGCGAAGAATTCTTGGCGCTTTCATTGTGTCGCCTTAATTAAAAACTACCCC
>JARQZK010002252.1:190000-212500 GCA_030704885.1 Cynegetis impunctata | reverse complement strand
TGTAATCTCAACTAATTGAGGCCTGATGATGGTAACGACTGTTTAACCAAAACGTTGACGAAATTAAATGTAGTACAGTAAGTGGCCTTTCCTTCCATTCGTTTGGAATCCCTTATACTTTGATATAATCACAATACGGAGGTATTCTTATATATATATATATATATATATATATATATATATATATATATATATATATATATATATATATATATATATATATATATATATATATATATATATATATATATATATATATCTTATATATATAAAATTCTCGTGTCACAGTTTTAGTTCCCATACTCCTCCGAAACGGCTTGACCTATTCTCATGAAATTTTGTGAGCATATTGAGTAGGTCTGAAAATCGGCCAACATCTATTTTTCATCCCCCTAAATGTTAAGGGTAGTCCACCGCTAAATTTTTTGTTTGTTTTTTAGACAAAATTTTTTGTTTTCATTTTTTTATGATACAGCATACAAAAATACATACAATCCTAAATTTTCACCCCTCTACGATCAACCCTTATTTTTTATTTGTTAAATTCCTTCGAAATGACTCAACCGATTCTTATGAAATTTTGTGTGCATATCGGTTAGGTCTGAGAATCCGACAAAATCTATTTTTCGTCCCCCTAAATATTAAGGGTAGTCCACCCCTTAATTTTTTTCTTTATTTTTCTGACAACATTTTTTGTTCTATTTTTTTATGATACAACATTCAAAAATATATACAACTCTAAATTTTCACTCCTCTACGATCAACCCCTATTTAGATAGAAAGAAATAATTTATATGGCAGAACAACGTTTGCCGGGTCAGATAGATAGATATGTAGAGAGATAGATAGATAGATAGATAGTTAGATAGATAGATATATAGATAGAAAGATAGATAACTATCTAGATAGATAGATAAAGATACATTAGCAGATAGATGAATATATAGAAAGACAGATAGATAAAAATAATTTTTATGGCAGAACAACGTTTACCGGGTTAGATAGATATGTAGATAGATAGATAGAAAGACAGATAACTATCTAGATAGATAGATAGATAGATAAAAATAATTTATATGGCAGAACAACGTTTGCCGGGTCAGCTAGTATATATATATATATATATATATATATATATATATATATATATATATATATATATATATATATATATATATATATATATATATATATATATATATATATATATATATATATATATATATATATATATATATATATATATATATATATATATATATATATATATATATATATATATATATATATATAAATATATATATATATATATATATATATATATATATATATATATATATATTATATATATATATATATATATATATATATATATATATATATATATATATATATATATATATATATATATATATATATATATATATATATATATATATTTAGCTGACCCCGGCAAACTTTGTTATGCCATATCAATTATTTTTTTTATTGTAAATGAAACTTCACAGATTTTGATTTGCACTATATTTTGTTTACATGACAATGGTTTCGCCAATACACAATGGCTTCTTCAGATGTATAATACATACTGACTTTTACAACGAGAATATTGAAAGATGAAAGAAGGGAATATACAAAAAGAATAGAGAAAACCTGAACGTAATCACTTAGCAGGTAGAAAGTAAAAACTGGTAATGACTTGGGGAAACACAATAGGTATAGATATTCAATATTATATCTAGAAAAGATTTAACAACGGTGAACTATTCATATCTAATTGGTGATTTAACAAATTATTGGGTTTGATAGTATTAATTTCAAGAGCTTCTAATAAATTGAGTTTATAGCCTTTCTTTTCTATATATAATATTTCAAATTCACTATTAAAAATATGATTATGTTCTAGGAGATGTGATGCATAAGTAGAATCTAATTTTTCCTTGTCGTAACTTCTTTTATGTTCAGATATTCGAACTCCACAGTTCCTGCCAGTTTGGCCAACATATACTTTAGGACATGAACCACAAGTTAGCTCATAGACCCCTGATTTATTTTGTTGTGTAGTTTTATCTTTTCATCATTCAATATTCTCGTTGTAAAAGTTAGTATATATTATACATATGAAAAAGCCACTGTGTATTGGCGAAACAATTGTCATTTTAACAAAATATAGTGAAAATCAAAAACTGTGAAGTTTTTGATTTTCATCAAGTATCAACCCAATCAATTAGTTATTATTTTTACCTATATATCTTTCTATATATTCGTCTATCTGCCGACGTATCTCTATCTATGTAACTATCTATCTATTTATCGATCTAGATAGTTATCTATCTATCTTTCTATCTATCTAACTATTTATCTATCTAACTATATATCCATCGTTCTATCTATCTATCTATCAATCTATCTATCAATCTATCTATCTATCAATCTATCTATCTATCAATCAATCAATCTATCTATCAATCTATCTATCAATCTATCTGACCCCAGAAACGTTTGAATTATTAAAATGGCTATTAAAGAATATAAGTTGTCGATAGAAGGGTGAAAATTCAGAGTTGTATGTATTTTTTGATGCGACATCATAAAAAAAATTTTGAAAAAATTTGGTCCAAAAAATTTATAAAAATGTTTGGGGTGGATCACCCTAATAACTTAGGATTATGAAAAATATATCACGACCTATTCTCAGACTGACTATTATAACTTTCGTCTCATTGCTATCTTGCAACCCTATTGCGAATCTCTGGATAAAATTTAAAAAAAACGAAAATCGCGATGGAAAAAGAGGAGTTGATGAAGAATAAATATTTTCCGATTTGCACACCTAATTTATATGCGCACAAAATTTTATAAGAATCGGTTGAGTTATTTCGGTACATATCTATTTAGGGTAATGTTATGGCTGTTTTTGATGGGCACGTGGCCCGTTTGATTTAAGAAATACTTTATACACTGTGAGAGCTCACGAAATTACTTTTTTCCTTCTTCCGTCACTTCACAATGTGACAAAGAAAATTGAACGATATTAAATATATCCTACAATATTAAATATATCCTACACAAATTACCATGTATGTGGTGAGGTTAATAATCTTAGTTTTATACATTTCAACAATTAAACTACAATTTTTGATTTAAGAAATACTATTTATACGGCGAGAGCTTTCGGAATTGCTATATTATTACACAACTCATGTTATATATGAGATAATTTGCCAGGATTGTAATTCAAAATATCTAGGCCAAACGCGAAGAAATTTAATATCGCTAGTGACATAAAACGTAAATGAGTCACCTCTGGTTTGGCTCAGCACATTATTACCGAAAAGCATACACCTGACTTCGATAACCGAACTCAAAATATTGGGGAGTGAAAAAAATACTTCTAAGCGTAATTGTCTAGAGATGGTGTTCATTAAAACGGAACTGAAAGCAATGAATAAGAAAACACACATCTAGAATTCAAGTTTATTATACACAACATTTTAAATACAGAACGAATGCTTAAACCAGACAAGGTAAAAATAAAGTAGAATACATTCAAGAGATTGACAATGCTAGATTCATCAATTCGTCATAACAACTATGAATAACATAATCATTAGAACATAAAAAAAAATTTCAATATGCTGCAACACACATCGCCTTCCACTGGAAACAAGACACATGTCATAAAGACGTATGTTCATGAATTCTCGACTTCCTTATAATTGGAGAGTTATAGAGAATAAGTGAATTTTCTATTTTTGAGTAATCTTGAGAGTTGCCATTTATGGAAATTCCATACAATCGAGACCTATGAAACTTGCTCCATTATAGGATTTATTTGATTAATAATAAATTTTTCGAATGAACTCTCCAAAGGAGCAAGTTTCATAGGTCTCGATGGCATGGAATTCCCATTCATCCTTCAAGGGAGAATGATAAACACTTCGACATCCGTGCCACATATGATGGAAACTCTAGTCTGTTTCGCTCTGCACCGAGCTCATCAGTAGTGTCCCGTCAATCAACCTAACAGGCAACGACATTGAATCCACCTCATAGTTCCCAAGAAGAGAATTGATGACATGTAAATATATCACATTGACATCTATCGGAAACCGATAGCTATCTCACTTTAGGTTAAACAGAAATGCCAATCGCCGAAAACTCATGTCACTCCAAAATTAGATGATTAATCGAATCAACCTTCCAACTTTTTAGAGACAAGTTAAGATAATTTCCCATAATTGTAGAAAATACACACGATGGAAATACTAGACATTCTGTAGTAGCATCAGAATAGGTATGTCATAGTAACCAAGATTACAGAATAATTGTGGAAACTGAAATCGTGGAAATAGTTGAAGACATTAAGTACTTAGGCATAAAATATAGATCGTAAGCTCAACTTTAAAAAATATATACGGAATGTAATTCTAAAAATTTCCTATAAAACTAACTTTTTGACCAGAAATAAAAGTGGATGAGAAGTCAAGAATAATTCCCTATAATGCATTGATTCTTCCTTATTTACAATACTGTTCTAGTTTGCTGTATTTTTCTTTAAAGAATATCCTAAGATAATTGCAAATCTTGTAAAACAGAAGCATGTGCAGTATAATTAAAGCTTACAAATACACACCCATCAAACTCTTACTAAAAGAACTGGACTGGTTAAATATAGAAAAACTTCTAAAGTACCAAGTTTTGAAATATTTAAAAAAATTGCAGTTGGGATTCGTTTCTGATGACATGGGAGAATTGGTCAGTCGGAATTGTGAGGTACACAGCCATGAAACAAGAACAAACAAAGACTTTCATATGAGAAACCATGGAACTAAAAGTTATAACTCTATCGTTGGTTTGGGTATTTCACAGTTCAATTCACTACCTGCCAACTTGAAATTGACCACTTCGCTAGTATGGTTCAAGAGAAAATTGAAAGCAATCCTCCAAGAAAATTGATAAAGAATGAGAATATTAAATAGTGTAATTTTTGTAAATATGTATTTTTTTGTAGTAACCTTAGTGCTAATTAAACTCTTACTTACTTACATACTTACTATAGTCATAACTTAGTTATCATATGTTCAACTCCTTGAATCAACTTAGGCGATGTTAAATTGAATTTCATAAAATTGATATATGAATATATGTCGGAATTTTGAGCATTGCATTATTATCGAATGCTCCTCTAAATATCCCACCGTGTCTTCTGCATTTGCTGCTTCATGCATCTCGATGTTCCGCAAGGCATAAAATCGATATCCACATTTCCATAAATAGCTCTCGACGAGATATTTCAGACTCTGAGCACCGATTCCTAATTTCGCGTGGAAGTCGAATAGCGAATATCCTTTTCATCGAATCCGTCTCGAGGATATTGCCAGGCTCTCTTGCTCTTCAGCATTGCCAATCAGTTGAAAAGTGGCACAAGTATTAGAGAGATCAAACGCCTCCTCTCTTTCGGTCAATCGGTTTTTTGCTAACGAAGCCGAAGAGGGTCTCTAACTTGAATTTATCGAATCTTATACATCAAAGCAGCTTCTTTACTTGTCTGGTGATGCATGTATATCTGACTATGGATGATCTGAAGATATATTTTAATGAAACGAGTGAAAAACTTCTACCATGTTGTCCTTCTCATATAAGTTTTAATCGTCATTTTGCATTGTGAACATTGAAAAATAAAATTTGAAACAGTTTCTTTAGTTGTCTGGTGAAGCATAATATCTGAGGAAGGATGATCTGAGGTAATATTTTAATGAAACGAGTGAAAAACTTCTACCATGTTGTCCTTCTCATATAAGTTTTAATCGTCATTTTGCATTGTGAACATGTTTGAAACAGTAAAGCATAATATCTGAGGAAGGATGATCTGAAGTAATATTTTAATGAAACGAGTGAAAAACTTCTACCATGTTGTCCTTCTCATATAAGTTTTAATCGTCATTTTGCATTGTGAACATTGAAAAATAAAATTTGAAACAGTTTCTTTAGTTGTCTGGTGAAGCATAATATCTGAGGAAGGATGATCTGAGGTAATATTTTAATGAAACGAGTGAAAAACTTCTACCATGTTGTCCTTCTCATATAAGTTTTAATCGTCATTTTGCATTGTGAACATTGAAAAATAAAATTTGAAACAGTTTCTTTAGTTGTCTGGTGAAGCATAATATCTGAGGAAGGATGATCTGAGTAATATTTTAATGAAAACGAGTGAAAAACTTCTACCATGTTGTCCTTCTCATATAAGTTTAATCGTCATTTGCATTGTGAACATTGAAAAATAAAATTTTGAAACAGTTTCTTTAGTTGTCTGGTGAAGCATAATATCTGAGGAAGGATGATCTGAGGTAATATTTTAATGAAACGAGTGAAAAACTTCTACCATGTTGTCCTTCTCATATAAGTTTTAATCGTCATTTTGCATTGTGAACATTGAAAAATAAAATTTGAAACAGTTTCTTTAGTTGTCTGGTGAAGCATAATATCTGAGGAAGAATGATCTGAGGTAATATTTTAATAAAACGAGTGAAAAACTTCTACCATGTTGTCCTTCTCATATAAGTTTTAATCGTCATTTTGCATTGTGAACATTGAAAAATAAAATTTGAAACAGTTTCTTTAGTTGTCTGGTGAAGCATAATATCTGAGGAAGGATGATCTGAGGTAATATTTTAATGAAACGAGTGAAAAACTTCTACCATGTTGTCCTTCTCATATAAGTTTTAATCGTCATTTTGCATTGTGAACATTGAAAAATAAAATTTGAAACAGTTTCTTTAGTTGTCTGGTGAAGCATAATATCTGAGGAAGGATGATCTGAGGTAATATTTTAATGAAACGAGTGAAAAACTTCTACCATGTTGTCCTTCTCATATAAGTTTTAATCGTCATTTTGCATTGTGAACATTGAAAAATAAAATTTGAAACAGTTTCTTTAGTTGTCTGGTGAAGCATAATATCTGAGGAAGGATGATCTGAGGTAATATTTTAATGAAACGAGTGAAAAACTTCTACCATGTTGTCCTTCTCATATAAGTTTTAATCATCATTTGGCATTGTGAACATTGAAAACTTTTGTAAATACTTAATGAAATTTGCATACAATGCTGTGTAATTATGTATGAAGCAAAACGTAAGGCTCTACGTTATGAGGTACACTAACATTATCAAATCTCAAATTTAAAATTATATATTTCTCAGATTTGTTTTCGGTTTAATTTGAACTAATCAAACTGATATTGTGAAGTCAAATTGCACGTTGTCATAAAAGTTGATTGCAGCTTCTTTAAATGTCTAGTGAAACATGTATATCTGCGGAAGAAATTCTTTTAATGAAACGAGTATAAAAACTTCTACAAGATTGTCCTTCTTATACAAGTTTAAATCGTCCTTTTGCATAGTGAACATTGAAAACTGTTGTAAAATACTTAATGAGATTTGTATATGCTGTGTAATTATGTATGAAGCAAAAATTAAGGCTCTCTGTTATTAGGTACACCAGAGGTTCCCAAACTTTTTTTCTCATAGACCACTTTGACAATTTTGCTGGTTCGGGTGGACCCCCTGCAGCTACATTCCTACCATATTCCCAAAACTCGACAAAAATATGAAGATTAGATCTAACTATGGAAATTTGCGTTGCGGCTGAGTTGCAACCACGAATTAACAGTTTTTGAAAAATAAGTGAGAATTTATTGATGCATTAATTAATTGAATTGGTGGATGTCAAAAAATTGAAGTTTACCAATCACAAAAGTGATTCCATCCAACTTTACTTTTTAGAATTCTACCCAAAGCACAAGAAACCAATCAATTCTCACTTATTTCATTTAGTAAACTTCTCGCCCACCCTTTCGGAGTGGTAAAAATGAAAAGGGAATTAGTTTAATTTTTTGTGTTGTATTTATTCAATTATGTATCTAATTAATACAATATTAATTCTTAGGTTTACATCACATTGTAATATGAAAACAGTGTTGATATAATTAATATATAACTTAAACGTTAATAAAGTTACGTAACTTCTGCAATGACAAATCACAAAATAGTCATAATTTTTATTGGAATGAATGTTCTTGATGGATTGACTTCCAATTATTAATATTTGGCTTCAGTTTTGTTAGAAATAACCGCATATCTGCTCTTTTTTTGTTAAAAAGTTGGTAACGACTCTTAAACTTCTTTCGACACGATATGACGAGGAAAACGTTATCCTATCATAAGTTTTTTTGCAGTACCCTACAGTCCAGGATATTTTTCGGGTATTTCTGCCTGCAGCCAAAATGTTTGATACCATTTATTAAATATCACCTTCAGCACTACCTATTAGTGCTAAGCTTGAATAGCTTCTCTTGTGATATCACATTCTCCACTTCCGTTTCATCAAATGGATTTATGATCCATAGTGGTATTTCTATCGTCAAAATATCTTCAAAAGTGATTCTGCAGTCATCATGCAGGGCAAGTGAATGTTGAACGTATTTCTGAATATTCTCATCAAGGCATTCTACCTGCGACAAAGTACTTACTTTTTCCGACAATGGCAAACACTATCATCGATTCACTTTGCTTTACTTTTCTTCTCGAAATTCAGGAAACAAATTAGTAACGTTCAGTATAGATATTCGTATTCAAATTGGTAAAGAATCAAATAACTTCATGCAAGATTGCAAGCAAGATAGGAGAAGTCAAGCTTACATTTTTGTTCTTCACTATCGAAACCAGATAAATTTTCGTGGACCCCCGTTTACGAATTGTGAACCCCCATTATTTTTTCACGCCAACGTAGACCCCCGTCGAGTCTCCCGTGGACCCCTGGGGTCCACCTGGACCACTTTGGGAATCAATGGGGTACACTAACGTTATCAAATCTCAATTTTAAAATTAAATATTTCTCAGATTTTTATTCGGTTTAATCTCAACCAACCAAACTGATATTGTGAAGTCAAATTACTTGTTATCATATAGTTATTAACGTAACAAGGCCGATATGTAGCAATTATTTGCGTATCGGTCGTGTGTCGTTAAAAATTTTTCGTAATCCCGTTGAAAGATTATATTTTGATTCCAAAGAAAGAAAAAAACTCGTACCTCGCAATTCTAAAGAAAAATCCCAACGTCGTGCACTCTGTTGTCATGGAACAGTTTGACAGTTTTATAAACACTTTGTGTTCTCAAGTTCGCTTTAACAAGTCCTATTTGATTTTATTAATGCTTTAGGTTTACAACTGTGAGAATCGTTGTTTACTTTGTGTTTTATATCTTCGATAAGACCTAAGGAGAATTAAAATAAAAAAATTGTTGGCTGATGGCACAGGTCAAGGCCATTCAGGCAATCAACCTATTGATTTAAAAAAAAATGTCGACCATGGATGAAATTGATGAAATTGAGGAACAAAATCAAATTCCTTTAGAAATATTGGGAGAATCATGTGCAGTGCAGCGAGTGTTGATTAACTGCCGAAAATAACTCAAGAGCGATATCAAAAAGAATATGAAAATTTTGAAATGTGGCGTAAAAGCAAGAATGTAAAGGTGGTTAATGAAGATGTATTATTAGCCTATGCGAAATGAAAATCAGAGGTTTATTCTCCCAACTCGCTGTGCACCAAGATTTCAATTTTGTTATTGTAAGCAGAATGATGTTTTGAAATAAATATTTGAACAAGTGATTTCTTAACGGCCGGCGGCCGTTAACACTGACTTTTCAATTGTCATCTGAATACCGTTAAATCAAAATAACAGTATGGGATTACGAAAAAAGTTGATTGCAGCTTCTTTAGTTGTCTGGTAAAACATGTATATCTGATGAAGAACTTCTTTAAATGGAAAAACTATAAAAACTTCTACAAGATTGTCCTTCTTATACAAGTTTTAATCGTCCTTTTGCATTGTGAACATTGAAAACTGTTGTAAAATACTTAATGAAATTTGTATACAATGCTGTGTAATTATGTATGGAGCAAAGATGTAAGCTCTCTGTCATAACGTACACTCACATTATCTAATCTCAATTTTGAAATTATATAGTTCTCATATTAATATTTGGTTTAATTTGAATTAATCAAGCTGATATTGTGTAGTCAAATTCAAAACTTGCTATTATAAGAGTTGATTTCACCTTCTTTAGTTGTCTTATGATGCATACAAATTTGAAGAAGGATGATATGAAGAAATTATTTTAATTAAACGAGTATAAAAATTTCAACCATATTGTCCTTCCCATATAAGCTTTAATCGTCATTTTGCATTGTGAATATTAAAAACTGTTGTGAAAACTTGATAAAGTTTGTATACAATGATGTGTAATAATGTATAGAGCAAAGCTAAGGCTCTTTGTTATAAAGTACACCAACATTATCAAATTCTGATACACGGTGATACTGGGAACTAAATATTAGACTTTTAATATAAATATTGATTGCTTGGATTTATAAAATCCAAATATTCATGAAACTGACTGTGTGAAAAATAAAAATGACATACTTCTACAGTTTTCTTCTATATTCTTAGCAATATTACATATTGACTTTCAAATTCAGTCTTATAAATGAAAAAAATATAGATTATCAGTTTTAATACATTATTTTTCAAGCAAGTTTACAATTGGTATAAAATTTCAACACTGCATTTGCAAAATTACAAAAATATTGTTAGTTCCAAGTTGAAAATATTAGTGATGAGATTTATTGATAATTAATCAATTTCTTTTGGAATGATAGATTGTTTTCAATTTATCACTACTTTTATTTCAGTATATATAATTTGTTGATTAATGCTTTAATTGTAGAACTGATCTGTTCATTGTAAATATTGGTATTGCAATTCTGAATCCTTGAGAACCAGTTCTACAAAAGTTACAGTTTTCCATAAAGAATATTGATGTCTGCAAAAAGATTTTATTACTTAGTTAACGTTTTGTCACGAAATTCATGATTTTTTCAAAACTTTTGTATGATCGTTTGATCTAACAGTAATCATTGCCCACTCAAAATGCCTTGCGCATTCCCCATTTTGTATTGAAACATTGAAATTTTAATCAAATATTATCGACACTAAAAACACAAGAGCTTTTTTTTTATCGAATACATTTATCTTTGTAACGAAACAGTTTTGTCAATCACTAATTTTACGAGAAAAACTGATATGATAAAATCACGACACCGAAAGTGGAGCGATTTTGTCTGATGTCAGTTTTTCGAGTAAATGTAGTGATTGGCAAAACTTTGAGTTGAAGAGAAAATTATCTGATAAATGTGTTTTTTGGCAAGATAAGTTAACGCAGAATATATGGATGAACTTGTCGTAATTTGCTCAGTCGAAACTTCAGCAAAACGACTCATCTTTCAGGTTTTTATATCAACAAAGTTAAATAATCACCACTGACAGAATAAATATTAAAGTTACATCCACGGCTACTAGATGTAGTCCAGTTATGAAGAACATGCTCTTTTATCGGCGATAAAAAAGGATGCAACTTTTTTATCGCTGTCAAACTGACAAAAATGTCATCGTTAAATAGTACATTTTATATAGGAGTTAATTTATCAATGGAAAATTTCTTCTCCATTTATCCTCATTGAGCTATAACAAAGGGTGATCTTGTGGTTAGTATATATATATATATATATATATATATATATATATATATATATATATATATATATATATATATATATATATATATATATATATATATATATATATATATATTGTGGAAAAAATAACTCCGTGATAGAAATCTGTAATTAGGTTAGTGGGTGAAACGGCTCAAAGGGCTAGAAATTTGTAAACTCTTCTTTATTACATCAACGTTTCGGTCCAACCATTGGGACCTTTCTTAGGAAGACTACAAAATACAAAAAATCTACAATAAATCACCATCCACTGACGATATGGGACTCCATAGTCCTGATTACATGAAACTTCTTGTAATTTCTTGATTTGTATTTTCTTAATGTATTTTGATGTATTGAGTTATCATGTTCAAAGATTGTAGGTTTTTAAGTTGCTTTTTGACTGATTTAAAATTGTTTTTTGAAAGCGATTACCACCTGTGATAGTGAGATTTTAAGGGGAATGTGTAGTCTAGTATCGATAATCTCAATTTATGTAAGTCGGTGTCCCATACCGTCAGTGGATTTTTTTTTGTATTTTGTAGTATTCTTGAAGAAGGTCCCAATGGTAGGACCGAAACGTTGATGTAATGAAGAAGAGTTTACAAATTTCTATCCCTTTAAGCCGATAACCTAATTACAGTTATATATGAATATATATATATATATATATATATATATATATATATATATATATATATATATATATATATATATATATATATATATATATATATATATATATATATATATACATTTATATATACATATGAAATCAAATCTTATACAAGTGATTATGAAGTTATTTTGATATTATATTTGACTTATGCTTTTAACTTCCTAAGTAGTGAAATCGATACTACAACATTTAATAATTATTAGTTAATTATATGACATGATATGAATATAATTTCATGTATCTATATGCGTGTGATAATTGTCATTAGACTAAGCTAATATATAATGTCAAGTAACATATATAATAATATAGTTTTAATTAATTGCTCACAAATTTAGTGAAACTTAAATGTTTCTATTACCGAGTATTCCCTCCTTATTCTATTTCTCAGAAGGACTGTCATAGAAAGGAGGACTCAGTTTCTTTAATCGCTTCCAAATAAGATGAAAATACTCTTGAAATTGTGTAATTTTGTCACCTGAAATTCTTGAGATTAACGAATTAGTTTCAAATATCCATCATCATCATAATGGATTTTAAAATTATATTATATCATTTCAATAGTTTATTCCATTCAATTTCGTGGTAAGAATCGGATTCGTATTTTGAATTGACCACCAAAAGAAGCAGACTATGAATACAGGCAAGCTTCACTGATATATCTGATATAAACTGTTAGTTTGTAAATCAGAACTTTATCGGGTAAGAAGTATTGATTCTTGGCACTAGTAGTTTCAAACATCACACCTCAGGTGACGCTGATGTAGATTTTATATACGATAAATATAAGGTTACTCGAAATGAAACAGTGAGATGTAGAAGCAGATATTTTTTTTGTTTTTTAAGTTTCAAAGCGTTTACTCAAGGAGCGATTTCGAACAAGTATCTCTAGCTGCTGTTACAAAATTCTACTATATTATTTTTTCATGTAGGTAACAGATGTGGGGGATGACAATTTCTTTCATATTTTAAGTCGTGGAATGGATGATGTTGGCTGTTTATTGTTCAAAATCTCTTTTTTCTGAAAGTAGATGATGAGATGTATTGTTTATATGAAGTTTTTGATAAATAAATGCTTGCTTATAAAAATATCAATTACGTCGAAATCCTCCTCACCGATTGGCATTAATATAGTTACTTTATAAAATTTTATATTTTTTAAATCTTTTTTAGTTAACAAATCTAAGAAATCTCTTTATTGTACAGTATCATATGATATAAGCATATGATAATCATAAAAATATAATCTCAGTTTGAACACCTCATCTCGAGAAATTGAAAACATGAGTTAATAATTAATAGAATCGGGAGATGGTAATGATATACCTAGTGAAAACTATTTTTTTAAGAACTGTATCGGATTATGTCTTGAAAACAGGGTAAAAAGTTTGTTTTTCTTTCTAGAGTTACTAATTATTCAAGAATTCTTCCAGCTCATGAATACACATAATAATTTTTAAATAAATTATCTCTTGACAACAATCAAACTATATTAGTCCATATCGTGGATGATAAAGCATAAATATCCATATAGATCTGCCTCAGCTATAGTTACTCGTTTAAATAGAATATTCTTAGGCACACTTCCTCAATAAAGGGTTAATTTCAATGAATCATTGGAAAGAAATAATTCCATAACGTATTAATCTACATGTGCATAAAAAAATTTTATTATCGAAGGTGGAGTTAAATAGAATTAAAATATAACCATGTGATTGAATGTTGTTATATAAAGTGAACAAGGAAAACTCTTTAATAATAAAAAAAACTATCAAACAACTTTCCAAGGGAGCTGGTTATACGTATTCCGCAACGCAAAATCTGCATTCACAATCGAATGGGTGAATTATAGAAAATAGAAATTTTCAAGTCACCTCGACTCAAAATCTGCATACAGCTGTTTCGAGCTTATTAGATCTCGTCAGTGCAACTGATTTGACTCGGAGTGAATTAACAAATTTCTAATTGTTCTATAATTCACCGTTAGATTGTGAATGCAGATTTTGCGTTGTGGATTACGTATAACCAGCTCTCTTGGAAAATTGTTTGATAATTTTTTTAATTAATAAAGAATTTTCCTTGTTCACTTTATGTAATGTATGAAGTTGACCATAGTCAACAAGTATGTTTTTCATGATTTGAAAAGTTGTTATCAACGTATACTTTGAAATTTGATAATTCTGTTCTTTTGTTTCTAAAATTGTTATCCCAACACCAACAACGGTATAGTCTTCCCCATTTCGAAGATATATCTCAGTCTACATAACTCACTGTGTGTCTTAATTAATACCCCAAACGTTGTAGCTATCGGCCCATGCGTCTTCCAAGACCAATTGGCGAATTGTTTTCTGGGAAATATATCACTGAAGTCCCTCAACAACACATGATGCATGGCTGGAAGGAGTTGTGATATATAACCGTCCCTAAGGTGATAGAGGTCCAGTTTGGGGTCTCCGACAGAATTTCAGGATGTCAAGTCTCTAAAATGGCTGTAGAAATATGATTTCCGAAAAGCTGATAGGAAGCTACTAAAATAAATTATTTTTTCATTAATTTACGTAATTCTCATTTGTGTGTAATAAACCAATTAATTCTAATTACTGTATAAATTTTCGTAAATTATACTTTCAAGATTATCCTGATCCTGAAATGATATTTTATAACATGTAATTGAATGAAATTTAAACTTCATTTATAAGTTTTTATAAAGTTATTCACTTGTGAACTTATTGTTTGCATTATTTTAACAAGAAAATCTTCTTATTTAGTAATTGCCTCTTTACATGTACCAAATAGTTCTAGATTAATTCCTACTTCTTCGATAACTATCGAGAGTACCTACTACTACTTGAAAAAGTAATGGATTGGGAAATATTGTCATAGGAAAATTTTATATACGGTTTTAATTTTCTTGAAATCGTGATGCATTTACTAAATATTATTTGAGTTATGGAGTGAAAAATAAGTCCATTTTATTGTTTAAACGAAAAAAAGGTTTCGATTGAAATGAAATTATATTTCAAATTATCCTCAAGCTGAATCAAAATATAGAAATTTAAAGAATACCAAGTTTATTACAAAAGATTCATCTTTCTTGAATCTAAATTCTTTATATGCAATCAAAACATTATCATCCATGTATTTCTAATACATATTTTTCTCATACATATTTTTTAATTGCAACCTATCAGTCTTTTGATTACACTTATACCTTTTTATATCACAAACAACACTATTGATAACAAAATTATACGAATATATATTAATATTCATGACGGCCATTTCGAATTTCTACTTCTCCGTCAGATACTGGTTTAACAATCAAATATATTTGAAAAATGTTATCAACATTGATCAAATCATGGAAAACATACTTGTTGACCTAGTCAATTTCATACATAACATAAAGTGAACAAGGAAAATTCTTCAATAATTAAAAAAATTATCAAAAACTTTCCTAGGGAGCTGTTTATACTTATTCCGTTACGCGAATTCTACATTCACATTCCAACGATGAGTTATAGAATACGTCAAGACACCACGACACAAAATCTGCATATAGTTGTTTCGTTCTCAGATCTCATCAGTGCAGCTTATTTAACTCAGAGTGAATTAACAAATTTCTAATTGTTCCCCAATACAAATCGTGACCGAGCTACTATCTGGATAGCACACCAGAGCGCCCCATCGCTTAGATCGAAAATGCAGAATTCCGACCGTTGTTGGTTTCCAATATCTTTGGTGGAGGGCGCTCTGGGTTGTAATCTAGATAGTAGCTCAAAGACGATTGGTATTTGGAAACAATTAAAAATTTGTTAATCAATTACGAGTCAAATAAGCTACTCTGATGAGATCTAATAAGATCGAAACAGCTGTATGCAGACTTAAAGTTTTCTATAATTCATCGTTGGATTGTGAATGTAAAATTCGCGTTGCGTAATACATATAACCAGCATTTAATACTTACAAATTTATTAAATTATTTATTATCAGTTGTGTACGCAGCTAACGTAAAAGAACAAAATTTGATACTAAACTGAAAAATATTCGGGATTTTGGACTCTCAAGATTGCGGACAGCTTAATTACAGTAGGTAAGATGACGAGAAAGGCCGCGAAAATCGAGAACTAAGGGGCTCTTTCTAAAGTGTCTCAAAGGAGCGCATCCAAAGGCGTGTTCCGGCGACATTTCCATTGAAAAACGACCGTGGAGGTTAACTCTCGTGGCCGTGGAGGGTGACTGTTGCTATCTCTGATTCACGATTTCTTAAAAATGCAATTCTGTATTGAATAACATATGCAATGATTATAAAGATATACGCTCTGATGCTAGAAGCTCAATAACATTCAAACTTAAAAGTTATGGTCTCCATAATTTCTCATGGAAATTCAAATCATATATTGATTGAACTAAATATTTCTGAGAAATGAGTGACTTGTGAAACTCATCAACCTAAACAGATTGAGTAAGCTTAGCCTATAGACAAACAGTTCAAAAAATGAGTTATCAAAAATAATAGTAGTATGAATTAACTTAGAACGGGGAGGAATTAGAACTTTATTTTCATTAGTAACGATCTCAAGACGTGATGACTCCAGGGTGGATCTAAAACGATATATTAAGGGTTCTTTTCTCTACAATCGTTTATTAAGCAAATCAAATGTAGAATAAAGAGAATAGAAATAACAAGAACAGAACCTGCGTTAGTTGTGAAAAAGCAGTAGGAGATGAGGGATGCTCGGGATCTCGATAAGGCCTGGCAGTCAGTAGACAATAAATCAGGGCTTGGATTTAATTAAATCTTGCACGGAGGTTAGGCGGATGGCCGCTCGCCGCGCTGCGGTTCCATCGAGAGAAGGAGTCTACAAGTCCTCGCGACAGAGATAAAACAATTTTTAAAGCTGACTATAAGTATTAATTAAAAGAACGTGGAACCCCTCAATAAATATTCAATTATTCATTTATTGAATTAAATCTATTAATGAAAGAGACGACTGAAATTATTGATGCCTTAGATTCTTTATTTGATTAAAAACAGTTCAGATGAGGAGATATTTGAAGGTAAGAAATTTTTTTTATATTCTTATCTTCATAAAAAATAAATGCCGTAAATATATATATATATATATATATATATATATATATATATAATAATAATTTTATTGATCCATTCAGACATCGACAAAAATGTATTGGACAAGTCAATTTGTGTATAGAACACACACAAAACAAAAATAACACTACACTCAAACCATCAAACAGATTGATCAACGTTACAGTCAAACATGAACTCCTCAATGCTATAGTAGCCCATAGCTAGAAAGTATCGACTTCACTGTGCTCTTGAACCCAATTTTATTGAGATTTCTTATACTCTCTGGTAAATGGCTGAAGAATATCATCCCCTGATATGTGGGGGATCGTTGAAATTTTGTTGTACTATGTATCGGGATATATAAAAGATTTTCATTCCTAGTACAATAATCGGGGTAATGTGAAATTGTTATGAATTTTGAGTAATTTTCCTGGATGAAGATTTGGCATTTTAATATGTCAATCAAATCATGAAAAATGTACTTGTTGACCATGGTCAATTTCATACATTACATAAAGTGAACAAGGAAAATTCTTCAATAATTTTAAAAAAATTATCAAACAACTTTCCAAGGAAGCTGGTTATACGTATTCAGCAACGCAAAATCTGCATTCACAATCGAACGGTGAATTATAGAAATTGTCAAGTCACCCCGACTCGGGGTTATATATATATATATATATATATATATATATATATATATATATATATATATATATATATATATATATATATATACGAGGGCAATTCAGAAACTAACCTCCGATTGGTCACAGTGCGGGTAGTGGGGGGAGTAGCGCGCCATCTGTGCATTCACACACGCTCAGCAGGTCAGTCGGCATCAAGCCGGTAGTCGAGTGAACATCGTACCTGCGCTAGTTTAGTTTTTGTGGCAGTTTGAAATGTGTGCTGCAATAGAAAATCCCGCCACAATGTGAAGTGCGTGCTGTTATAGAGGTTCAGACAGTTGATGCAAAAGTTCGTGTCGAAAATCGACGTTTCACAATGGCGGGAGTTGTCTACTGATTTTCCACAGATTTCTAAGACTCTTTTGTACGAGATAGTGACAGCAAGATTGGGTTACGCGTAAGTTCTGTACAACAGCCCTTCTTGAGTCCTTCAAGTGGGACGTTTTCAACCATCCACCTTAAAGCCCAGATTGGCGCCAAGCGATTATCACCTCTTCATGCATATGAAGAAATGGCTCGGGTCCCAGCGGTTTTGATGACGACGAAGAGCTCAAAGATGCGGTCACAGGCTGGCTCAAGGCACAGCGGGTGATTTTTTATGCAGAAGGAATTTCAAAGCTTGTGAAGAGATACGATAAGTGCCCTCAATCGTTATGGAGACTATGTCGAAAAATAGTGCAAAGATGTAGTTGTAAGATGTATAGATATTAAAAATATTTTTACTTAACTTGGTGTATTTTTTTTTTCAATCAACCGGAGGTTAGTTTCTGAATTGCCCTCAGATATATACATATATATATATATATATATATAATATGTATATATATATTATATATATATTATATATATATATATATATATATATGTATATATATATATTATATATATATATATATATAGTATTATATATATATATATATATATATATATATATAGATATTTATTTTTGTAACCATCTCAAGCGCGACCAGATTTCCTTGAATAGTGATTTATACTAGATTTAAACACCTACAACTCATAGGAAACTAAAAACACCTCTGCGGTTCAGTTTAGAAACGTCTTCGGTTTACCGATGTTCTGATTATTGGGATGTACATGGCAAATAGGTGCGTATTATCTGCATACTGCTTGTGTCGAGTAAATTGAGTTCCTGGTGTAACAATGGAGCCAATAGCTGCAGAACACCTTCCATGATAATGTCTGTAAAGAGACTCCAGTATGCAACCTTCCTCCGATGAGAATGAATCTGAGAGGTCAAAAACGGGTCGTCTATTATCATCACTGCACTTTTCTGAATTGAATCAAGTAGATGCAAGGAATTGTTAGGTACAGAACCCCAAGCATGTTAACAATTTCCATTGCTGGATGAACTTGAGCATTATACAACACCAATGACTGTGTCGGCGTAAACAAAGTTGATGAGCAAAGATGGAGACAATGTTCATGACAAGATGAATAGGAGCTAACGCTATTCCCAAAAGATGCGTTTTTTAAATTGTTTATTACTAAGTCCAATATTGATTGTGGATCCACGAGGAAAGTTTCTCTTGAGAACTTGATTGTCTGCGTCTTGCTAGCATTAAAAGCATTCAAATTATCAGATCCACAGCTAGGAATTATCTCAAGATTGTTATTATGTTTCAAATAAACGGAATTTATTAGCAGAACGTATTTCAAAACGGTATGCTCATTTTGTTTTTTCAGAATATTTAACCATATGTTTAGTGGGATCTCCTCGTCGATGATGGAAAATGGAAAAATTACATTTATATTTTTAAGGAACCTAAAACATTGACATGGTACTATCGTATAAACATATCTTGAATTAATACAGAAATTATACTAATCATAAAAAATAACAACTTTATATGTTATAAAAAACTACCAGCAAAGATGATGACTCATATAAGAAGTGACATTTGAAAATATAAAAATCGGATATAATTTAAAAAAAAAGTATGAACTCGAACAGAAACGCTTACTCAAAAGAAACCAATAACTGGTAAGTGTGAACTTTTATTGATTAGATTTTGATAACATTCTTGCTAAATAATATACAAATGCCAGATTTCTTGCAGAAAGTGTCAAAGTTTATTATGATGCACATCATCTTATTCTGATATTCGAATCAATCCAAAAATAAAATTTGTGTAAGAATGAATATGCTCAAGTTAGGTTAAATTTCACTGACTTATTTTATTGGAGAATGAATGAGCTGATGCTAAAACTGAAATACTAGTTTATTAGGTGAAGCAGATTTCCTTAAAAATTCAGTTTGCGTCTTTCTCAAGTTCGATGCTTATGATTTATGATGGAGGGTCTCGCTATTCTTCTATCAACTCGAAGATTTATCGGAATTCAGAAAGAGCGTCTTGAGGGTTATTTGATTAATATTGAAATGATTGAGTATTGAAATATTGATTGTTCATAAATCTTAAGTAATGTTACGTAGAAACTGAACAGTGTGTACAAGTGCACACCTTTGTTGAGAAAATATGTAATAAAATATAAGACTGACTTCTTTAATTTTATTATATACAAGGTTCAACCAAAAGATCTTTCAAATTGATGCAACACAAATTCAGATAATACTTTCAGTTTGTTCAATTTTGATTCAAATGTATAAATTATTGGATGAAGGAGTTAATACGACTCAACGTGCCTTCTTTCATAAATTTCATTCGATTATAAATTAGCAGCTTCATCACATGATATAAATAAGAGAAACTGAATATTTAATATTTGATAAAATAAGCTTTTCAAAATCAGGTTGAATGTAGTATAATAAAACTGTTCCTATAATTTTTTCTGACTATAATCATCATCTCTTTTAGCAAATTAATTAGACAATTAGAGAAAATATTAATTCTATAAAAATTTCATATCTATTCGATATATATATATATATATATATATATATATATATATATATATATATATATATATATATATATATATACATATATATATATATATATATATATATATATATATATATATATATACATATACATACATATATATATATATATATATATATATACATATATATATATATATATATATATATATATATATATATATATATATATATATATATATTCATTTATATTAGTTTTCACTCCGATACATGGATAGAATTTCCAGCGCCCCCTATCAGAAAAAATGGACTTTCGATAACAGTAGTTGTTTTCAAACTATTGAAAAAGGAATGGTCAGCAGGAGTGAAGCGGAATTTTTCAAAACATTGAAGAATAATGTGTAGCTTGAATGTAAATATATTAAAGCCCTAGAGCCTCCTCCATACTCTGAGGGCGTATGGAGCTAAAAAAGCTGTTTCTGTTAGAGTATTAGAAAATACAATCTACATTACAAACTTTTTTTTCTAACTGCCTCCATTTTTAATAGAGATTTCTTGTTTATTTTAGTTTTTGAGATGAGAGAAATTAGCTTTATTGTCCTATAATATTACAAAATTTTGTCGACAAAGCACATATAAAAAATTAAAAATAAAATTTAACAAAGATAACTAATCAAACAAAACACACTTTCAATAGTTGACCAAAACAAGAATCTTTTATAATAGAGGAACAAAATAGAAAAACATTTATCAGTCAATTATGTATAAACATATGTTAACAATCAACATATTTGTCAATTAAACTTACTATACACAAATAAAATTTTGTATATTACAAAAAAAAACATTAATATATGTTGCTACTAAATGTGGATCTCAAGGGTCTATGGTACATTGTGAAATTCAGTTACAGAATGAAATTCTGCTACAGAGTAAAATGGTCTCTCCAAAAAAAAGCCTTAGTCGAACTTCGGAACTTTTTGTACTTACTCAAAGATTTTGAGGTTTTGTACTTCTCCATAGCTTCTGTAAATTGAGTTAGAGGGTTGAACTTTGGTATGTGGATTGATTTGTTGATAGAAAATTTGTTTCTTCAACTGCCGATTTCATATTTTTTCGTTGTTTTCAAGGTTTTGCACACCTCCACCATTCCTCCAGATTGCGTAAGAGCGTGGAAACTAGTGGATTCTGTTGATTTGAGAAATATCTTTTGGGGATTTTAACTATTTTCCTTGACCACCCCTATTATAATGAGGTGATTTGATTAATTTTTGTAGATTTTGTGGATTCGGACATGTTTTCATCTCTTCCAAACTGACTCAGTAGTTACAAATTTGTCTGTAAGAAAGAACAAAAACGAGTGGAAAATACTCCCTTAGTCATGGGGATCTGCTGCTAATGTGTTTTTTCTTCAATTTTATTCAGTTTGTGATATGCGCTGAATATGGGTGAATGCTCTGAATCAATTGAGATAGTCTGTCCAGCGAGAATTGGCGTTCACGATATCAATATAATATGGCGTCAATCCGGAACAGTGTTGTCAGACGTAATGAATAATC
>JARQZK010002252.1:165000-185000 GCA_030704885.1 Cynegetis impunctata | reverse complement strand
CAGGTACACTGTCTGTATAGCATACAAAAGTTACGTATTCGATTTTAGTTATATTTAAAGTTAATTTATTTTGACAGAACCAAAGATTCAGTTGACTTAGGTATATATTCATTAATCCTACTGATTCATCCCATTCGTCCTCAAAGCTCAATACTACAGTATCATCCGCATATTCATAAATATGTTCACAATATTTGAAAATGTCATTGATATAAATTAAAAAGAGCAGTGGACCCAGCACTGAGCCCTGAGGAACACCTATCTTAACTACTTTACTTATACTTTTTGTACCATTTAATAATACTCTTTGTTTCCTGTTTGTTAGGTAGTCCTTAAGCAATTGTAAAGGTACACCTCTTATTCCCATCAATTCCATTCTTTTAAATAGGATTTTATGATCTACATGTGTCAAATGCTTTGCTCAAATCAATAAAAGTAGCTATTATTTTCTTATTATTATCTAAATTAGTATATATAGACTGTAAAACTTTCTCTAGTGCATTTAGTGTACCTTTATTTTTTTTAAAACCATATTGTTTTTCACTAATCATTTTGTTTTTTATCAAGAATTCATATAATCTGTTGTGAATCAACTTCTCAAATATCTTGGCAAGATTAGAGATGAGTGAAATTGGACGATAGTTGGTTATTTCCAATTTACTTCCTTTTTTATGTATCGGTAATATCTCAGCCTTTTTAAGAGCATCCGGCCAAATGTCCTTAGATATACATAAGTTAAAGATTTTTTCAATAAATTGGATTAATAAACTGTTTAATTTTTTTCAATATCTTTGAATGAATACCATCAACTCCTCCCCCTCGATGCCTCAACCTGGTGATAATATTTGAAATTTCAATTACGCTTACAGGGTAAAATACTATAGACTCACAGTTTCTATATATGTATTGACCAATACCCCATGACTGGGTGAGACTATGTTATTAGCATATTCTTCACCGATATTAGTAATATACACTATATGTGTATATTCACCGGACCCGGAGATCAACTCATGTATAGCCTCATTAAATATCTCATTACTTAGATCATGATTCTTATATAGAGCAGATATTTGTACAGTACAAGTTTAACTTAACTTAACTAAGTACAACTTAACATCACAGTTTAATATTTTATAGTTTTTATAATCAAAAATTTCAGTTGAATGAACCAAATCACAGTGAACATACATTACAACTCCATCAGCGACATTCAAAGATCCGAAGTTATAATATATTTCATAATTATCAATTCTATAAAGATTAGGGTTTTTTAATTGCCAAGTTTCAGAGCAAACTATTATTTTAGGTTTAGTATCTAGACTTTGAATGTATGCTTCAAGAGCAGCAATATTCGCGTGCAGACTTCTAATATTGACGTGAAGTATATTAATTTGATAATTGTTTAGATTGAAATTTAACTGTTCAGTAGTGGCACACTCAATCTCATTATTCAATTCTTCCATGTCATTATCTATAACTATATAGTTCGCCATGGGAGATAGGAAGAAGTTAAGAAGAAAAAAGACAACAATAAAATATATATATATATATATATATATATATATATATAAAATATATATATATATATATATATATATATATATATATATATATATATATATATATATATATATATAATATATATATATATATATATATATATATATATATATATATATATATATATATATATATAATCTCTTGATAATTATTAGCAATAACAGGCTGGTTGAATCTTAAAAAACTCGATTTTATTAAAAAAGTTGACGTTTCACTACGATATTCGAAAAAATTGAAATTTCTCTGACATCTACTGATTCGAAAAAATTTTTAATAGAACAGACGACTTGTCTTGTTTAAAACTTTTTTCGGATGTGCGTTGTTCTTTGTTATTATTATGTGCTATTCATCTAATTACTCAACATTCAAAATTGTTATCATTAGAAGGTAAGGGAAAACTACAGAAAACCTTTACCCACGTACATGTTCGAAAAAAATAATAATAGGTTACTATTTATCTAACAACAAAGAAATTAGTACGGGAAATATTAAAAAAGTAGAGCAGAATTATCGGTATAGAACGCTTTATTATGGAAGCAGCCGTTGACACGTGTTCGGACTCTTTGGTCCTCATCAGAACGGCGTAGCCTAAGCCTTGAATGAAAAATTTGGAGATGAAAATAGTATTAACAAACAAAATCCTCTATTATGGAAGATAATCACAACATTTGTGGTTTAATTGTTTGAACCAACGTATGGGAGATTTGGTCAAACTTTGCCACTGAGGCGATTAATTCATCTGCGAGATCTCAGAAAGAGTAAATTAACAATAACAAAGAAATTAGTCGCGGGGAAAATATTAAACAAGTACAGCAAAAATTATCGGTATAGCTCGTTTATATGGAAGTAACTGTTTTAAATGAAATTTTTATTTAGAATTTCAAAATTTTTTAAATAAAAGAAGGTACTCACAATATAAAACAATTTTTGAAACTCTCAGTTTAAGTTTGGGATCATTGCCATATTTTCAGCTTGCAATATTTAATTATTTATTTGAATTGTTGTTGCCTGAGAGTTTCAAAAATTGTTTTATATTGTGAGTACCTTTTTTTATTTAAAAAATTTTGAAATTCTAAATAAAAATTTCATTTAAAACAGCTATACCGATAATTTTTGCTCTACTTGTTTAATATTTTCCCGCGACTAATTTCTTTGTTATTGTTAATTTACTCTTTCTGAGATCTTGCAGATGGAATTAATCGCCTCAGTGGCAAAGTTTGACCAAATCTCCCATACCGGAGAGTTTCAACAAACAATAAACACAAATGTTGTGATAATCTTCCATAATAGCAGGATTTGTTTCTTATACTATTTTCATCTCCAAATTTCATTCCAATGCTTAGCTACGCCGTTCTGATGAGGACCAAAGAGTCCGAGAAACACGTGTCAACGGCTGCCTTCCATATAAGCGTTCTATACCGATAATTCTGCACTAACTTTTTTAATATTTTCCCGTACTAATTTCTTTGTTGTTTAGATAAATAGTAACCTATTATTATTTTTTTCGAACATTACGTGGGTAAAGGTTTCTGTAGTTTCCCTTACCTTCTAATGATACACAATTTTGAATGTTGATATTAGACTGAATAGCACATAATAAATAACAAAGAACAACCACATCCGAAAAAAGTTTTAACAAGACAAGTCGCCTGTTCTATTAAAAATTTTTTCGATCAGTAATGTCAGAGAAATTTCAATTTTTCGAATATCGTAGTGAAACGTCAACTTTTCTAATAAAATCGAGTTTTTTTAAGATTCACACCAGCCTCGTTATTCGCCTAATAATTATTCAAGAGATTTAAAAATAGATCACAGGCAACAACAATTCAAATAAATCGATATATAATTATATATATATATATATATATATATATATATATATATATATATATATATATATATATATATATATATATATATATATATATATATCTATATATATATATATATATATATATATATATATATCATCTTTTTCAATTGAATACTAGATGCCGTAACATGATTCAAGTCCATGTCGACTAGGAACGAAATGAAAATAGCTGTTGTGTAAAGAGATCTGCACTAAGTCTCATCTAACAAGTATTTTTATTTCCTTTCTAATTTTCCCTTTTTTGAAATATGCGTAGTTTCATATACACAGATAATTTTAAAGTACCTACATGGAAGAATTATTCACAAAATACTCAAGCAAAAAAATTAGAGAGCTTTCTTGTCATTTATTTCAATAAATTCACCGAGGAAAATACTTTAATAACTGTATATTACGTAAAATAAAACTACAGTTAATTACCTACTTATAGAATGGTCTTATTTGAAAATTCTTAACGGAAATTCATGCACAAACTAAATTACAAACTTTGAGAAAACAAAGGCATGCAGTCAGTCATTCATTAAATCTGGAATTCATCGAATCTTACTCAAACCTCATTTCAGATATAGCCAATACTAGAACAAACTTCAAATTTATTCCTGAAATCTAGTACAATTACCGTTTTTCTACTGTATTTCTCTTTTCATCAAATCTCTTTAACCACCTCCGTTTTATGGGCAGACTTCAAATCAGAAGATATGTCCAAATTGGTCGTAAAACACATGTATATGTAAATCCAACAATTCAGTATCATATATTTTACAGCGGGGATTGCTGGAAGTATTAAGCTGCAACCCTGGCGAAGACTGGATTTAGGAAGCACAACATTTGCACCAACATCGCTCAAACTACATTTGGAACAAGTTCCTTAAGTTTTTGAGTGAATTTTTTCTCATTCAAGACATTATTAATTCGCAATTTTTTTTCAGATAAAATTAGGGCTTTACATATTCTCTCAAATAATGAGATAGATTTTGGCCATTCTTCATATAATCCTTTTCAGATCTAACACTGAAACATCTCCAAAAACGTCCAATCTATATTCAGAACATACTTAGTTACTACTTCTTTATTCCAAAAGAAACCTTTCATGGTGTATTGCCAAGTACGACAAATTTCTGTACAAATTATCGAGTGTCTTTTGAAATTAAATGTTTTCACAATAAAGTGTAGAATATATAACAAATATAATCTTCCAAAAAGATAAGAAAAAGTGACGACTTAGTCGTATTGAATGGAACATTGTTTATAACCGAAACTTGAACATAAAAATGAAGGACACCCTACTGCGTAGCACTAGGAATGATAAAACCCCTCGGCGCATGTGCATGTCGTCAATATTTTTTGAATGTACCTATTATATAAATTAAATAACAATGAAAGTCGATCTTACGAATGAAATGAAGGAAAATTGCAATAAATGTATTAATAAGTAGATATTACGAATAGAACCCGTGAAATTTTAGCAAAAAAGTTCATTGTTTGACTGTCGAATTTGAATCAAATTGATAAGATATCTCTATGGAAGGGAAGCAGAAACAGTCGCAGAATCAAGCTTAAGCTATCAACGTGGCTTGGTTACCGTGGCACACAGAGCACTTCGACGCCGTTGGAATTTTTAAAATCGGGCCAGTTACCAACTTTTTGTCGTGAGACTATAACCCCTTTAGCTTCGCCTCGGGGTAAAAATGTATGGAATAGTCCATAGATATAATGATTAAGAAAATTTCATCAATTTATTTTACTTATATAAGTTTTATACATATATATATATATATCAGGGGCGGCTAGTCAAAGGAGGCTAAGGAGGCTAAGCCTCCTCAATAATATTCCGTGTATCACTAATAAATTATATTGAATAGTCAGCATTTAGCATATTCATATTAATCAAAATCATATTATTTTATGCAACTACCTTCCTTTCAACCTCCATTATATAATATAATTTATTAATTAAGATAGAAGGTATCTACATTTACTGCATTTCATTCATTTCAGATTTGTGCAACGCTTGCGGAAGGTAGAAGGTATAATCTCAAACGTTCATTAAGCCTGCCACAGAAAGCAAATTAAAGGTGCAATACCGAAATGTATATCTTATTGTGAATAGAAAGCAAAACACACTGTAAATGGCAAACAACGATAGGACCTCTCTATACATATGTCGACCAATCAAACTATAGAATTTTGCGTGACATCGAGTGAATCGTTGGAGCATTATCCTGAATACGTAGTGTGATCGTAGTTACTAATGGTAGCGTTTCACTTATATTGCTCGCGTATTGTTTTAAAATTGATGTTTGATTACTGAGTTAATTTCAAAAATTTCAAGGTGGTGACTTTAGTGGAATATTTGTTTATCATCAATTTGTGCAACTTAAGTTAGTGAGGATAAGTTTTTGATTTTAAAACATGCGACCTACTCTGACCTAAAGCAATTTGGTGCAGCGTAACGAGACAACAAAGAGTGTTTTAATACAAGAATTACTGAGAAGCTCCTTGCCTAACCGGATCACAGGTAAAATAATAAATTATTTTGGCTTGGCAGTGTTTACTTCTTAACTGTGAAAATTTGAGGATTATTCTATACTAGTCTGAAAGATGAGGAATTTTTCACCGAATAAGTAACTTTAAATACGCACGCGCGATTATATATACTTACAAGGATAAGGAATTTAATATTTTTTAAACAATCTTCAAATTAATTTTTGAACAAACAGAAATAGTTTTTCAAATCTTACAGCACAAGTTTTCAGATGTATTACTCACGAAAATCGGCTAAGTTTCTTTTGGAAAATTCAGAATTTCTTGCAGATGTTTATATAAAAAAACTATTTTCTGTCTTTCAAACTACTGATGAATACGACTCAATGTGCCCAAAAACGAAAGAAAATTTCAGTTACGCGGATATGGAGCTTCATATAAGCAAATATTTTATGAAAATTTTGGAATACTATTAGGGTCACACATAGAAATAAAGTCTCTGATTTGAAGAACTGCATCTTTTTCGCTTACTTCGAGAAAAATTTTGTTAACCGGAATTTTCGGCTAAATTTTCCAGATAACCTTTTGGAAATTTATGTCAAAACTACACTTTTTTGATAAGGTGCCATAAAAACGTGAACTGGTGTGTTGTTTAATAATAAATGAAATTTTGGAAAATGAAAATCATGTGAGGATATTAATACATTTTGCATAATGATTTGAATCAAGGATTTACCCCAAGTTTATAAACTCTTATGCTTAATTGTTTTCTTAATCTCCGGTGACATCCGTAGAGCGCTCGTTTTCCACTCTTAAGCGAATTAAACCTTATTTACGAAAATTCAATGAGCCAGGATCGTTTGAAAAATATTAGTTTGTTGTCTTATTGAAAAGGAATTGGTAAACTTTTGGTTTGAAAGACAAAAATTTGTTATGAGGATATTATAGATCATTTTGCTAACGTTAAAGATAGCAGAATCCCGCTAATCCAAAAACTATATAATAACTTTTTATTTGCTCTCAGACCAGCTGTTAACAATTCTTTAAGTAGGTAGTAGGTACTATTTTTGTGAAAGAAAAAATTGATGAATAGATTTGAATTGATTAGTTGGGCTGAGAAGAGGTTTTTGTCGAATATTGTAAATAGGTTAGTTGTTTGGTCTCAAGGTACACTCGTAAAGTGAAAACAAAATTGATAGCTTAGGGTGCTTGTTTAATTATTTAAGGCGGTTGACCTTGAAAATCCAAAATTTTTCGCCTATGGGTATTTTTTACGGCCTCTTGTAGCCTCCTAAACCAAAACATCACGAGCCGTCACTGATATATATATAGTATATATATTATATATATATATATATATATATATATATATATATATATATATAATAATAATATATATTATAATATATATGTATATAATATATATATTATATATATATATATATATATATATGTATATATATATATATATATATATATATATATATATACAAAATCAAGAGATTCCATGGTGATTGGGTGTTCAATCCTGAATGAATGTCGAAAAGACAACTCCCAGCGTATAGTTGCTCGTTCTGGAGCAAGATAATGGGGCAGTTATTTAGTTACCCCTAGAAGGTAAAGGGAAAATAAAGTAAGCTGAAAGAATGGGGATTGTAATTTAGAGGGATGTCGGAATTAAGGGTAGTTTATAGGTAAACCAGGCCAGTCTTTAGCGGATATAAGAGCTCCCTCCATTTCCGTTCTGAATTTAACCTTCTCGTTTCCTACACAACACTTCCGATGCTAATTTTTTTTTTAGGTCGAATATGGAGGGGTGGAGTAAGAAAGGTAGATGATAGTGCACCCTCTTTGAGAGTTCTTCATTAATGTTATTACTGTGTCGGTATTAAGGAATGCATAATTAATAATGAAAGCTTCTCGGAGTTTATGGAAGTAAATATGAAATGTATTTCCTGAATACGATATGACAAGGAGGAATTAAATGAGTATCTGCTTTGTCAGAGATTAATGAACTTGTCAATAATAATTTCACTCTTTTATTTGTATTGACAAATATATATATATATATATATATATCATTAAATTATTTATAGGTATATATTATATTTTATAGGTATATATATATATATATATTATATTATACATATATTTATAGTATATATATATTTATATATATATATATATATATATATATTATATATATATATATATATATATATATATATATATATATACATATATATATATATATATATCTATATATATATATATATATACATTGTAACTTGTAAATTGAAGTATTGTAGATTTTAGAGTTAAGAATAATACCATTGTAGCTGACCTTTATAAATATATAACATAATATCAAAATTTATTCTTCAATTTAATCACTAATTTTTGGATTATTCATACATGAAAGTTTGATAGAGTTGATATCTTTTTCTTTGTTTTTTTAGGGTACCTAACAAGCCTGTTTTGCAGTATGAATGGAAGCAAAATGATTGAAATTTCTATTAGAAGTTGGTCTAGATAAATAAGGGTAATTTTAAATAGAGCTGATTGATCTCACCTAATATACAATAATTGAAATTTGGGCTTTAACTCAAACCCAAAAATTCACAAGAATACACTACACACACACACACACACACACACACACACACACATATATATATATATATATATATATATATATATATATATATATATATATATATATATATATATATATATAATATATATATATATATATATACTATAATATATGTGTTATATCGTATGTTTTCCTCGATGGTGAATGAATAAGAGAAAGATTCCGGGGTCAAGTCCGATTTCGGAAGTTTTGTTGGCGCTCGAGAAGCACCGTTTGTTTCAACGACGTTTAGCCAAAATCTCAATTTGGCATTTTCAAGTGCTGCTGTCAAACTGCCGTCGGTCACGCAGAACGTAGCAGCAGCACTTGAAAAATGCCAAAATGAGATTTGGCGACGTCCGTTGAAACAAACGTGCTTCTCAGCGCAACAAAACTTCCGAAATCGGATTGAACCCCGGAATCTTTCTCCTGATTTCATATATATATATATTATATATATACTATATATATATATATTATATATATATATATATATATATATAGTATATTATAAATATAGTAAATATACATATATATATATATATATATATATATATATATATATATATATACTATATATATCTATATATATATATATATATATATATATATATTATATAATATATATATATATACATATATATATATATATAATTATATATATATATATATATATATATATATATCTATATATATATATTATATATATATATATATATATATATATATATATATATATATATAATGAGATCGCCAATATGCATAAAACAACAACATGTCCCATTTTTTTACAAAAATGAGTTTATGGCGGAAATTAATAATCTACAAGGGGTAAATTACTTCATACTAATGACTAAACCACACACGTCCTAATCCTAGTTCTTAATTAACACGAAATATATTCAGAAAGTACTACACAGAACAGCAATATGTCCGGAACATGGAGGTTTTTGCTTAGAAGGCTTAGAGCAGGCGAGTTTTTGCTTTGACAGTTAGAACGTTCAATTTTAAAAAGATTTGTTATTTATTCGATGTATGTGGTGTGTTTAAGTGATTGCAGTTCATTCCGTTAATATAAGTTATTAATGTGTGAAATGGAAATAGTGAAGATACTAGTTCACGGGGAAAAAGAAAGGCAAACTCCTGCAGGATTACGGACGCAATGTTGTGAAAAAATCACCGTGTAAAAGGCGAGCCCTAATAAAAAATTCCAAATGAGTTTTTATATTCCTGGTAAACTATGAAGCCCTATGTGCGGTATATTCTGTTGTTTAAATATTACATATTACAGTTTCAAGTTGTTATAGAGTATTTTCTTTTTCTGATATTTTAAAGTAGGATTTGAAACATATAGGGTGATAGTTTATTGCATAGTTGCGAATGTACTTTCTTGTTAGTTGCAGGGCAAAATGCTACGAAAAGTTGTCCTACGAAGAGAAGGCAAGAAAATTTTAGACGTTTTTATTCGCTGGTTAATAAAGATACCAAGATTTGTTTTTTACAAGGATTAATAAACGTTAAAACAACGTTCAAGGCGTCGATGTAGGGTTCAAGTAGGAAATAAATCGAAAGTCACATGTTTTCAAATATTTCGCATTCAAAGGATCTACTAAAATTGAGATATGTTTGACTGCTTTTCCTCTATATATGCAGTTTCTCTAAACAGAATTAGAAGAATAAAGGGACCTGGCTGTACTTGGGAAATTTCCAAGAGATTTACGCGCGACAAAAATTCAAGCGTGAATAAATTTAGTGCACATGTTCAGATTTCTGTACGACAACATATTGACTCATTTTCCGATTAAAAAAGCCACTATGCAAATCGAGAATTAAAATACCTAAGCAATGAATTAAACCTTAAAATAATGTATGACTTATTCAAGGAAAAGTATCCATGGTGTTAAACTAAAGCTATCCTTATTTTACCCGATACTTTCGTGAAAACTTTTCTTTGCGGTTTGGCCGCCCTCAGTAGATGTGTGTGTAACTTGTGAAACTTTGAGTAATAAAATTAAAGACCAAGAATTTCAATGAAATTGTCAAACGAACAGCAGTGGCGGAGCTCATGTCCACAAGCGCAGAAGTAAATAAAGTTTTACAACCAAATTAAAAGATGAGAATAATCAATCTACGAGGAGAGATAATGTGTTTGGCACTAGCTTTTGACTTCATGCAGAATATTCAGTGCCAAAAACACGCGGTTAGTGATGTGTTCTATTATAAACAACTAACTGTTTCAGTATTTTGTATTCATAACATTTAAGCAAAAATACTGCAAGAATGTATATATATATATAAATATATATTATATAATATATATATCATATTATATATATATATAATAATATATATATATATATATATATATATATATATATATGTATATATATATCACGAAGGGGATGCAAAGAAAACAGGTAATGAAATTTGCTCATTTCTTTTAGATTATCTAAAAGAGTTTTCTAAGGACATCACTGAACTACACCTCTTTAGCGATAACTGCTGGGGGCAAAATAAAAATAATACCTTAATACGCATGCTCCTTGCATTAAACGACGCTGACCAATTTTCGAAAATTATTCACTATTTTCCAGTCAGAGGGTATTCATTCCTTCCCTGCGATAGAAACTTTGGGATGATAAAGCGAAAATTGAGAAAAACGGATAGAATTTTCACAGTCCATCAACTTACAGAGTCTATTGTAACTAGCAGCACCACCAACAAGTTTTCAGTGAAAGAAGTTACTACAAGCGATGTAGTTAACTTTAAAGATTGGTGGCCAAAGTTTTATAAAAAAACTGTTTATCTGAGGAAACTATTTCAAAAAGCGTACCACGCAATCTGAAAGTGAATTTTGCCATCAGTGCCTACTCGCAGTTCATCTACGATAGCGAAAATAAGGGATATATTGCTGTCTTGGAATTTATCGATGGAGCTACTAAGCATACTTTCAAACTCCGGCAACTAGGTAAAATTTTAACGATTTTTCCATCTGCTCCAGCATATCCTTTAGGAAAAGTTGAATTAAAATCGAGCAAAATGGATCACATAAAAAAATGCTGTACGTTTGTGGAGGAAGATTTTCAAGACTTTTATAAAGAAATATTTCTATGACCTACTACCACCAATTAGAGAATATAAACATTATAAGTAATTTGTTAACCTTCTACAATATATTTTCCTTTTGAAATAGAACGTTTCTTATTTAAAATCCATGCTACGCAGAAACGACACATGTCCATTTTTTTGACAAATTCTAGGAAATCAATGTTATGTTTTTTATTTTAAGTTAGATTGTCATTTCTTCAGATTAACTTTAAACCATCGTTTTAGCATTTTTAATATAAAATATGTTGCCTGGAGTAGACTTGGGAGTGTTTTTTTCATTTCCTCTAAAACTGAATTTTTGGACATGTGTTGTTTCTGCATATAGCGATTCATATATATATATATATATATATATTCCAATATAACATTTTGTTTCCGACGACTGTAACATTTGGAAATTAAAATATTTCATTATTATTAAGGCTTGCATTATACGTCACGATTCTGCAACTACGATATGTAGGTACCAAATATTCATAAAAGCGTATTAAATTATTTGTGGACGATGTTCAAACACAAAGCATGAAAGAGATATAGCAGATTTCAGAGAAGCTGTATATCCAATTATCCCTTTATATGACAGTTCTGCTTAATCTAAAAGTAGTAGAGGGGTCGAGAACTAACTTCTTTCATGCTGATATGTTCTAACTTTCTGGCGAACGTGCTCTACGTTAGATTTAACCAATATGTCCACGATGGACTAACCGCCGCATTGTAAGATACACTCAGGGATATCCAGTATTCTTCACAAAATATTATTGTTAGAGCTTAAGGTTACTCATCTTGTAGCATCAAGGAAGATATGGTTAAGATCAGAATACTTACCAAAAATGTTTTCTAGATATTAGTATAATTTTCCAAACATTCAATCTCACCTGATCTTTACTGATATATTGAGAACTATGGAATTATGAATTTATTTACTCAAAATAAGAGCAAAATACAAATTTCAATATTTTTCAGATTATAGTTCCCACATGTGGTTAATCTGATCAATATTCATTTCAATTCCAACAGTCTAATCGTGACGCATTTTCAAAACTCAAGTTTATAGAATATTTATAAAGTAAAATTACCTCATTCGAGATTATTAATCTGACGTTCGCTTCTTAATCACTGTCACGCTGAAATGGTGTACAAAGCAGTACGATGAGGCGGTTTTCGAAGAAGATTGCCATGCCTTGTTACAAAGTTATGATTGTGAGTACTTTTAATGAAGTTCAGATTGTTTTCAGCAAATAGAATATTTTTATAGATATAGATACAGCGGAGAGTTACAGTTTTGTTTATCTGAAAGTGGTCTCTACAGGAGGTTCGCTTATTAATCCCAAAGATGAGACGTACTATTTTTTTTTGTAAAACATACAATTTGCTGATAATCTAGAGTTTCCCCGTATTATAACATTATTGGACAGATGAGACATGGAATAATAGATGTTTATTAGTTGTTGTTAGGAGAATATATCCTTTAGTTGCAAGATTGCATAGTAGCTGGTAGGCTGCTACATATCTTCTTAGATATATGATCAGTACATGCCTGAAAAGAAAGTCAACTTTTCCTCGAGAGTCGTCATATTAATATTTTTATTATGTATTTCAAAAGATGTGTTAGAATCATTAGTTATATTAAATTTCGTCAGAATCGTTTTCGCATGACTTAGAATAAGATGATTGACTTAGAATAAGATGACACCCTTCGGTAAACTTATTATATAGTAAAGTTAAGTCATCTGCCAGTTCGTCAGGAGAATTTCCACAAGTTCCAGAGGAAACATCGTCCGCATATATAACCTTACATTTTCTTTTATGTTCAGGTAGATCATTAATATTATAATTGTAAGTGGACCTAGTACAGAACCCTGTAGAACATCTAGGTTAACGATTGCCTCATTTGACTGAGTTTCATTCTTTTTGAATGCTAATTCAACGTGTTTCTAAGACATCCTAAGGGATATGGTTTTTCTTCAACAAATCTTAATTAATTGGCATTGATGTTATAGTTCTCTCAGAAACTTAGGAGATTAAGGTTATTAGTTTGCTACATTTAGAGGGATCTGAAGCTTATTATAACTCTATTAAAATAAATCGGAATGATAGTGTAATGGTTTATATCAATGAAAGCATACAACAAGACGTAGAAATTATAAATGCCGGTCAAATGAAAGATGTTTGTAACTATCGCCTGAAAATTAGATGACTTCACTGGATACGCTCCTGGATAGCTGCAACCAAAATTTGATGTAGTATTTCTTATTAGGGATGTTAACATAGACATATTAGTACGGTCGATTGATGCAATAAATTATCTCAATACATAAATGAAAATAATTTCATCTCCTTGATTTGATAACCGCACAAGAGTAACGCAATACTCCATAAAAACTGTAATGATAACATTTTTAAAAAACTGGTATGACTAGAGACTTATGTACTTCAGCAATAAGTAATATTACAAACAACCATAATAGCAAATAGCACAAAAATAGTTAAAATACAAATTTAGAATTTTATATGCACTACAAATAGAACCAGTTTAGATGCCTACAATATTTCACAGTTTAAATTACCAGAAAATTGGTGTTATAGCTTCGGATGGCTCCGTAGAAGGGATGGAAATATTATAAAGCTCAGAACACAAAAAAAATATTAGATATTAGTGTATTAGTATAACATTCGAACCAATATCACACAATTGCTTTTCTGATATTATAAGAACTTTATTATAACCATTAATTCATTTAAATTCATTACAGAAGAATATAATTTGCGCTATATTTCAGATTATAGTTCCTGCAAGTAATTAAGCTGATCAATTTTCCTTTCAAATCTGATAATCAAAACATAACGCACTTTCAATGGTTGAGCTTATTTAAATTTCTGGAATAGTTATAAACTTAAATTTTCTCTTCCAGAATATGAACCTAACGAACGATTTTTAACCACATCACGCTGAAATGGTATACCAAAATTTTATATTTACCACAAATAGAACTAGTTTACATGCTTTCAGTAGTTATTTTGCAGACTAAATTCCACAAAATATGTCAGTATACCAAATAACATTTTTATTTTAAATATTTGGCAAGCTATCTCATCTATCTACAAAATTCTATTCAATACCAAATTCAAAATAATACTTTAGTTTCTCGAAAAGCACAGCTTTTTTCATTCAATAAGCTTTATCTGTTGCTTTATTCCTTTTTCTTCTGATAATCTTTTGTATAACAATAATTAATATATCTCATTTGGGAACGAATACTATAGTTAAAAAATCTGCTGGACAAGCGTTCTGGGTTTTTTGTTTCTTTTTTTTTAAATAGTTTGTAGAACAATAATTCATTAATTATTTCAGTTGAAAAACCTAAAGCATGAATTTGCTGAAACAATATTAATTTTTTAATGAAAATTCACAAATGCATCTCTATTTATTCACTAACTATCTGTTCCATTACACATTTGTATAACTTCAGAAAATCTTCTGACAATATGTATGGAAAATAACTAACCAACTGTTCACTAATTGTTGATTGAAATTGACACTTGTAACGAATAAAATTAAATAATTAAATATATCTCTAAAGTTTAACAATGGTATTACATGATGTTAAACTAAATTAGCACAATACACTTAAATGTATATACAATAAGAATATTATAAATTTTTCTGGTATAAAGTAGATAAGTGCAATTGAAGTTATATATTGTATTATTATATATATAATATATCATATCTGGTGACAATAATACCACCGATGAACGCAAAACATACTTTTTTCCGACAATATCCTGTACAAAATAATGTAAATGTAAAAAAAAAAAAATCAAACAAGCTTCGTGGATATTTTTCTTCAAGTTCTATTTTGAATATTAATGCAGTGCATGTAAAGAATTAATGTAATTAATTAGTTTCTGTTGAATATTTTATAGAGAAATTCTCGTTTTTACTGTGTTCTGTGGAAAACTTCAAACTTCCTGGAAAAAAATTCATAAAATTATACCTATTCTAAATAATTTTTTCTAAATCAAATTTATTTAGTCGTTCCACAAAATAATACAAATTCAATTAGACAGCCTACTGAATTATCTCATTGAGTTGAACAGGGAGCAAAAAACCATGCAATTTCGCTTTATTCCATCGTATATATCCACTAACTGACCGCGATCTCCGAAAGTTTATCCATCTGCAGGATCTCAAAGTTTCGTTTTTAAATTCAAAAAAATGCGAAGTGCTTTTTACCGGACAAGGGAAGTGAATTTGCAATTTGTCTGCGAGGTTCCGTCGAATCTCCTTTTACATCATCGCCAGCTGTCCATCCCCAGTGGATTTGTAAGTTGATTCCACTTCATCCGCCGCGCCTTCCCTCCTCCGAAAAACTCACCCTTGAGTCCCTTTACATGTGAGACAAGAATTACATATCCCACCCTGGCTGCGACAACGTGTGAATTCTGATTAGTTCGGCGATTCACAAGAAAGGTGGAAAAAGCATCGAATTCACAAAAACCTGTACACCTATTTTAATATTATAGCTGTTGGGGGGTATAGTTAAAGGCGCGAATGAAAACAACAGACTCCATCTAATTAAATCTTATAATTTTTAACTTTAACTCTCTGAAAACAATATGTTTTGTTTGGGAAATATATCCTAAGATTTTCTCAGTAAATTGAATATATGCGAATTATTTCGATTGATATGATATTGAACTATAATTACTGATTTTGAAAAACTCTTCTATTATGTTCGGAAGTATCTTCTATTTCCAAGAAATATCTCATTTTTGCAGGGAATAGAGGTATTTTAGAAAAATATTCTCATTTTAATTTCAAGTTCGACATTCAGTTCAAAACGCTTGCCAGTTTCATGGCGTCTGCTTCTGACGTCACGTCTATGTATGTCAGCAGCAAACATTAGATGCCAATACAAGAACTCGATTATTCTACTTGATTATTTTGAATTCTGAACGTATAGTTGAGTGAAATCTCTCATAGTGATAATGAATCAATGAAAACTCATAACAAATTATTTGTTTACGTTCTACCTAACAAAACAATGCGAAATAAGTTAGCTTAATCAAGTACCGTGAGATAAAACAGCTATATGTATAAATTCCCCAACTTATTTCCGTGAAGTTCATTTTTAAATGGGAATTACTTTGTTCCATAGATTCTCAAATTATGTCTAGTCTTGTTTTAGGTTTAAATTTACACTATTCTTTTATTCGACTTCTTTCTTCATGATAATAGGTATTATCTTAATACTTCAGTTACCAAATGATGAGGACAGTTTCATGGCGTATCATTTGGCGGGAGCGGTGTCATAGAGTCGCATGAAATTAGGATATATTCCCACACTTTGAATGTGAAATCATGTAGAAAAAAAAATCAAATCTAATACCTACTACAGAAACACCATATATTCTCAAGAAAAGAAAATTTAATAATGTAAGTATAATTTGGAAGAAAAAAAGATAACTACAAAATATCTGAAGTAACTACTAGGTATAATAGAGTCACAGGAGAAGAATTTTTAGAAACTTCATCAAAAAATTGTAGAAAAATTATAGATAACAATTTTCATGCAATATCTCTTTCAGACAATTGTGAAGATTAAGTCTAAATAGAATTTCTCTATATAGAGAGTGAAAATTGGTTCTTCATTATTAAATTTTCAATTGGAAAAAATCGTTTTCGGTTTAGTCCTATAAGGATTCTAGTAGACACGTATTACCTTGCACAAGAACTTAGATTTTTATGTCATAGTAATCTTATTTTCTCTATGAGACTATGAGATACTATTAATGAGTAATTGCGGTTAAAATTTTTATTTCGATTGAGATGCGATACCTATTGATAAGAGAAAAAAAAATTCCCACTGGAGCAAGCTTCATGCAAACCTTGGAAACTTTGAATTCTCATCAAAAAATATCAAAGATTATATTACTTTACTAAAGTTCTCATTAGAGAATTGAGAAATTTTCCAATCCTACTCTTCATTCTTGAAATTTTTTTTAATGTTAATCAATTCTCTAATCATTTTGCAACTTACTTGATTATAACAGTATTCAAAATAATAGAATATAATAAATGAGATTGAATCCTTGCTTAGATCTTGGTGAAACATGATTAAATATTAATAATTGAAATCAAAATACTTGGCGTACTGTTTCACAAATATAAATTGAAAATTAATAAAAATTAACAAAAAGTTGTCAACATGTTTCGGGTAGTAAACCCATTTTCAAGACTAATGCAGGAGAGATGACAGCAAATTTATTTATAAAACTGAGGAAATGAGAGGGGACAAATGGAATTCTAATTGATCGTTCACTATAGCTTGTTGGTTTTTGAGAGAGCTGGTTATCTCCAAAGCTTCTAAAAGGTCGAGACGTTTTTCTTTATTACCTGCATATAAACATTTAGCTTTATCCATATCTATGAAGTGATTGTTCTGAATGCAATGCTCGGAGAAACCAGTAGTGTTCTTATTAAATAGAATTGACCTTCTATGTTCATCTACTCACACATCAGATCACACAGTGATATTATTTGTAATAGATTGAAGAAAAATGATATTAAAATTAATTGCACGAATAAAAGAAATATCAAGTCACTTTTGGTAAATAATAAGGAAAAGAATAAGGTTGAAGAAAGTAGCGGAATATATAAAATCTTCTGTAGTGAATGTCCTGCCTTCTACGTCGGTCAAACAGGTAGATGAACATAAAAGGTCAATTCTATTTAATAAGAATACTACTGGTTTCTCCGAGTATTGCATTCAGAACAATCACTTCATAGATATGGATAAAACTAAATGATTACATGCAGGTAATGTAGGAAAACGTCTCGACCTTTTAGGAGCTTTGGAGATAACCAGCTCTTTCAAAAATCAACAACCTATAGTGAACGATCAATTCCATTTGTCCCCTCTCATTTCCTCAGTTTTATAAATAAATTTGCTGTCATCTCACCTGTATTAGTCTTGAAAATGGGTTCACTACCCGAAACATGTTGACAACTTTTTGTTAATTTTCATTAATTTTCAATATATATTTGTGAAACAGTAAGCCAAGTGTTTTGATTTGAATTATTAAAAAATAGAATATAAATTACAGATTTATTAAATGTGATAATTTTATTCAACAATTAATTTCTACGATTTACGGCTATTTGCCAAACCCAACAATTCACGAAAATTCATATTCCGATAAAAAAATTCTCATTCCAAATCATTTCACAATTATTTCATCATTTTCCTGTGAATTAATTTCTAATTCAAATGTTCGTAACAAATTCGACAGTTCTGACAACAAAATCCAAAATGTACACGTTGAGCGGTCTGGTGTATATTATAATTCAACGCCAATAAAATCGTTGGGGAATTTCGACAAAATAACAAAGTCCGACAATGTTGTTATCGGAATGTTAATTATGACGCAGATGACACATTGGGGCGGATTCCATGGCACTTGCGAGATGGTATTCGGGGGTTGTTTACTGGTCCGGGAGACATCCGCGACTTCGGAACTCAATTATTAGCGAACAGAAGCTTTATTCATTTTGTCCCTTTTATATTTGCAGAAAAATATCACCAGAATATATCAAATCCGGACATCAAAAAACAACTTATCTTCAAAATATAACGAATACACTCGAATTTATATATATACACTGTCGGCTAAAATTATTAGATCACACAATAATTTTAAGTGAATTTTTATATAAAATTTGTTATATCGTTGGTTTTGCGCGAGGAACGTAAAGAAATTATCTTACTGCACGCCATTATATTGCAAAAAATGATAAAATTAACTTTAATTTAAAAAATTTTAAAAATCTCAAAAATGAAATTGTAGCACACTCATGAAGAAATTTGTCAATATCGAGTGTCTCCACCCCTAGCTCGTATGACAGCTTCACATTTTCGCCTCATGCTTAAAATAATCTCCCTTATGTCTCCTTGATCGATGTCGCTCCAAATCTCAGAAATGGAAGCAGTCCATCTAGGTTGTTCGGAGGATTTGGAAGTGCTCTGAAGCATCTACCCATCATGTCCCATACATGCTCGATAAGGTTAAGGTCAGGACTATTAGCTGGCCAATTCATAGCATTAACATTTTCACGACGGAGAAAATTTTGTGTCACCTGAGCTGTGTGCGGCCATGCATTATCTTGCATAAAAACGAAATCAGCACCAAAGTTTCCAGCATATGGCTGGCATTGCCCCTTCGAAGCATCACTAGCTCCGTACGTCCTCTCAAAGAGATGCCTCCCCAAAACATAACACTGCCACCACCATGACGAATGTTTTCAACGAAGTTACACTGTGCGTATCGTTCTCC
>JARQZK010002252.1:75000-160000 GCA_030704885.1 Cynegetis impunctata | reverse complement strand
GCTGTTAGCTGCAAATGTGCGATGATCTTTTACAACGAAGGATTTCGATTGTTTTGTTTCTCCATCTCCAAGTTTGTGCAACCATAACTTGGCTACGCTGTTCTGATGAGGACCAAAAAGTCCGAAACACGTGTGAACAGCTGCTTCCGTATGCGGGTTTATGACCTTAAAAATTACCTAATATCTTGATTATTCCCCGCTTAAGCCTTATTTTATATAAATATATATATATATATATATATATATATATATATATATATATATATATAATATTATATATATATATATGTATATATATATATATATATATATATAAATATATATATATATATATATATATATATATATATATATATATATATATATATATATATATATATATATATATTATATATATATATAAATAAATATATATATATATATATATATATATATATATATATATATATATATATATATATATATATATATATATATATATATAATAACTAAGGTTGTATTTTTCCTAACTTCTGTCATTTTTCACATACAAATTCTTAAACTTCTAGTTCATTTGGAATCTCCGAGCAGATGCACAAAGTTTAAAAACCTGCAAAATTTATAAAATTTCGGGAGTAGGGTAGAAAGTAGGGAAAACAATTGAAACTCACAAATAACACTTCACTGGCATCAAGTAAATTCAAGTACAAATGTACTTTCATTTTTCAAACTTTCAGCCTTCTAACCGAAAGTGTAGTGGCTATTGAGTTAACTTTCCACATTAATTGCACAAATTTGATCAAGTGAACAAGGAAAATTCTTCAATAATTAGAAAATTATCAAACAGTTTTCCAAGAGAGATGGTTATATATATTCCCCGACGAGAATTTTATATTTACAATCCAACAGTGAATTATAGAAATCCTCAAGTCACCCCGACTCAAAATCTGCATTCAGCTGTTTCGATCTTATAAGATCTCATCAGTGCAGCTTATTTGACTCCACTAAGTGATGAATTGTTGGTTTCCAATATCCTTGGTGGAGGGCGCTCTGGGTTGTTATCCAGATAGTAGCTCGGTCACGATTGATATTGGGGAACAATTAAAAACGTTTCAATTCACTCAGGAAACACTGTGTGCAGATTTTGAATCGGGGTGACTTGACGTTTTCTATAATGCATCATCGGATTGTGAATGTAGAATTCGCGTTGCGAAATACGTATAACCAGCTCTCTTGGAAAGTTGTTAGATAATTTTTTTTATTATTGAAGAATTTTCCTTGTTCACTTTATGTAATGTAATAAATTGACTATGGTCAACAAAAATGATTTTCATGATTTGGCCAAAGTTGATTCCAAATTTCAGCTTATTTGGAATTTTGAAATTTACAGGGGCAAAAATATGTAGAAGGAATTCAAACCTCAGGACTGAGATTCAAGTTGTACCTAAATATGTCAGTATCAACTGCTCCAGAGCATCCACCGATGAGGGGTATCACTATTGTGTTCACGAACGTATCCAAAATATAATCAATGTTACACAAGAAATAAAATTACTGCCCCGGAATATTAAAAACATCTCCATAAAGATCCATTTTCTCGTGTCACGATGATGGAACAAAATTTTTCGAAAGTTTGGACCAACTTTTAAGATTATCCACAAATTAACTATCGTCAAATTCAGAATGAATCAAATCACGGTTTAGTTTTCTTGTTCATCACCGAAATTAATTGCAGTATTATATTTGTGCCAGTGATGACGTAGGTGAAAGAGCAAAGCAAAAACAAGACAAGAAAGCTTATTACTGTAGTTCGAATATAGTCCAGTCACAAGCCGTTTTCTCGCGGAAGTAAGCAAATGGTATTTTGCAATTGCAAAATGGATGCGGTTTAGCATACGGTTGCCGACAAGAGAGCTCTTTTTCCAATGCAAAATGCAGAACCTTCAGTGATGAGTGAAGACACTAGTCTAAACAGGGCATCAATTTTAGACCAAGAGCAGCAGAACGAAAGAGTAGGAGAAAAGAAGATGGTAACTGCAATGATGAGGTGTAATGTTCATAACTGTTCTTGTAAAATATTTGTAAAAATAAAAAATTATATTCAGTGTGAATTAGTTTTCATCATTTTCTCTCAAGATTACTGTAATCTCTGATGAAATAATCTCAATTCGATATAAACGTACTTTCAAAACATTTCTAATTGTAAAAGAATGGGGGGGATGATTCAAAAGAGAAAATGCGTCTCGGCAAATAATAATTTCATTCAAATAAAGTATTATTCAAATTTAATATGACGCAATTTTCAATCTTTCAAATTACTACCGTCAGGAGTTGATTTACAAGGGTTGCATCTGTCTCATAAATCATAAACTTGTCATAGAATGACAACAGATCTACAAATAATTCACTCGAACTTTATTTTAACAAAGTACGTGCTAAAATCTATGATTTTTCAATTTTTGCGATGAGGGGTAGTTAATAGAAGCAACATTAAGTATAATTGACGACAGTGCAGTCCGGCAAACATAAATACATTCGTGTTTTAAGCTGAGTATTTTACGTTATTGAACAAAGTGAGGGGTTTCTTGCTCATTCAATCTGCATTGAATAAACTAATTTGTACCCAAATATAACATAAAACAGTTAAAGAAACTGCATTGAAATCAGCTATATATAAAGCACATGCTTGCTCATATCGAGAATATTTTCAGTAATAAATTTGACGACACGATGATATGGAAGAAATTTTAACGGCGGATCAACTATGTATTCTCAATATTATTCCGAAAATGAGTTCAGTTGAAGTGTTCTAATTTCCATGCAAATATCTTATCAAATGATCTATGTTCAATAGTCATATTTTTCGTTAAAATATGACATCGTATACATATATGTTCCATTTAACTTTAAGAAGTTATTCCATAAAAAATGTGCCCAAACTTTGATTAAATTTTTTTCAGCACTCTGTACAATATTGAAATGAAACTTTTATGTGGAAGTTAGCTCTATCCTTTCAGCTAAGCCGGGAATTCAGTAACGAGCAGCTAGTTACATGTTACAGTGTGTAAACAATTGTTTAATTATGGTCTGTATTTTTTAATTTATCAAAATAACTCAGAAACGCTCAGTTTTAGGTAACGAGAATATAACTGTAACTTACCTTTATTTGGTCTATAGTATCTAAAAATATAAAAGAATATAGGGTGTTCCATAAGAAAAAATATAACTTTGTTTTGTGTCTCCTTGTATATTTCAGAATAATTTTGGAATATGCTCCTCATTGACCTACATATGACTGTGCTAGATTTTTTTCCCCACTCTTTTCATTTCTCATAGAAACACCGAGGCGAATGGGGTGGGCCAACCTCTATATATATATATATATATATATATATATATATATATATATATATATATTATATAATAGTATATATTATAGAGGTTGGCCCACTCCATTCGCCTCGGTGTTTCTATGAGAAATGAAAAGAGTGGCGAAAAAAAAATCTAGCACATATAATATATATATATATATATATTATATATATATATATATATTATATATATATATATATATAATATATATATATATATATATATATATATATATAATATATATATATATATATATATATATATATATATATATATATATATATATACAGGGTGAGTCATTGATATGGGAAAGCTTGATTGCAGCTACACCGTTTATGATATCGAAACGAACCAAACGGTTCTGCAAAGTGGAGGTCAGAGTGCAGATTGTAAAATTATTTTGCTCTTTACAGGGTGTATTATTTTTACGGAACAATTTTTATGAGACTTTTTTTAAATGGTAATATATATATTTCTACACATATTTGAATTTGTCCTTTATTTGAGATTTGTAAATTCGTTAAGTGTTTTGCAAATCGCTTCAGCCGTTCAGAAGTTATTCAATTTTTTCTGAGAATTAATGACTTTACAGGCATTTCTTTAAAATATCGCAAGTCACATATTTTATTGAATATCAAGTTGTTATTTGGGCTGTATCTAAGTAATTGTTCTGGGTATCTTTTGACGGAGAGATAATCTATTTTAATTGTGACATTACCTTACTGTGACACATTGATTTTGGTACACTTTGAAAGGCCATATCTTGATTTTTTCAATGGCACTCTATTTATTTGATTACTTAGTCGCATTGAACATGTCATTCTTCTTTTTTTCTATATTCACGTTTTTTTCAAAAGTTGATGGTTTAGAAGATAATTCACATTTTCAAAAAAAATCAACACATTTTTTCCATCTTTTTAAACGAGTGACATGAAAAACAATTAATTCTGATAACAGACTTTCACTTGTTCATTGTTGTTATCCATGGCCTTCTATTGATTTATGGCATTCAATTTCAGAAAATTTTCTTTTATTTGCGCGTTCTGAGAAAAAGTTTATAGTATCATATATTTTTGAAAAGGTAAAAAAAAAGACAAATTTTATAGTCTATAAATATACAGGATATTCCATTTAAAAAAACATAAGTTTGCTTTATAACTCAAGAATAGTGAACATGTAACGAAAATTATCTACACCGATGCATTCTACGGAAAAAAATCTATAAGGATGTTATTTTTCATTTTCGATAAGATGAAGGATAACAGCGATACGACGGGGCTCCCTAACTGCAACATTTTCAAAAATGCCCTGTATATCTTAAAAACTAAAAGAGTTTATTAAAATTATGTTGACGGCATCTTCAGTTTTTCGAAAAGTAGCACAGTGTCGCGAAAACCGCAACCCTCTATCTTCAAAAATAACGGAGATACCATTTCAAAAGTACCCAAAATGGGACACCCTGTACTAGGCTTCTATAATTTGATTTCAGTAATTTCTCATCAAACTTTGAAATTGACGCCCTCAGCAGTTACGTTTGACGTCTGTGTATCAGAATTTATTGTTTTTCATGTCACTCGTTTAAAAGATGAAATAATGTGTTGATTTTTTATTGAAAATGTGGAATATCTTCTAAACCATCAACTTTTGGAAAAAAAACATAAATATAGAAAAGATGAAGAATGACATGTTCAATGCGACTAAGTAATCAAATAAATAGAGTGCCATTTGAAAAAATCAAGATATGGCCTTTCAAAGTGTTCCAAAATCAATGTGTCACAGTAAGGTAATGTCACAATTAAAAATAGATTATCTCTCCGTCAAAAGATACCCAGAACAATTACTTAGATACAGCCCAAATAACAACTTGGTATTCAAAAAAAACAAGTACCCTGCGATTTTTTAAAAAAAATGCCTGCAAAGGCATTAATTTCAGAAAAAATTGAATAACTTCTGAACGGCTGAAGCGATTTGCAAAAACTTAATCGAATTTACAAATCTCAATAAAGGACAAAATCAAAATATGTGTAGAAATATATATAGTGCCATTTAAAAAAAGTATCTTAAAATTTGCTCCGTAAAAAATGGTACACCCTGTAAAGGGCAAAATAATTTTACGAACTGCACTCTGACCTTCCATTTGCAGAACCGTTTGGTTCGTTTCGATATCATTAACGTGTAGCTGCAATCAAGCTTTCCCATATCAATGACTCACCCTGTATATATATATATATATATATATATATATATATATATATATATATATATATATATATATATATATATATATATATATGATAATATGAAATATTGCTCTTAATTCATTGCTATTTATGACTAACCTGGTAATTTTTTAGCGAAAAAGTGAAGTAGTATTGAAACTATTAGTTTTATTTTTAATCTACTACTATCTTTACTCGAGCTAACTCACAAATTCCAATGAAATGAATAATTCTGATCACCTGATCGGAGCGTGTCTTACGAATTCATACTCCCTTAATATAAATTTTTTCACCCCATTTATTAGCAGTAACAGAATCAGAAGTCTGATGGTATAAAGTGGTAAAAGTTAGTTACTTCACTCCTCAATAAAGTTCTTATTAATTAACTGTCTGATTTCAATAGTAGTTGTCATTATTAGTTCCCTCTGAATGCCTAAAGATCAGAGGGGATTCAAAGTGACGAACTATGTTTCTTCATTTCAGGTGAGCGACTTATTTTAATTGGTTTCTTTTTTTAATTTTTCAAGGCATAATAGTATATTATCCCCAATTTTCTCAATTGAACAGAATCAAGCTCTCTAATTTATATTTTTCATTAGAATATGGAAAAATAATTGCTTAATAATGAAGCAGACAGTGAAAATTATATTCATTCATTTGACATATTTGAAAGCATCTTGTTCTGTCTGTACAGACAAACGTTCCACAATTGCGTAGAAATAAATGACAATCAGTAGCTCATTGCCACGTTAATGAGAAATTGTTTGAAATCTTTATTCGATGTTCGAGGGGAAGATTGTACAGAGTTGAACTAGCCCAACGAATGATGTTATTGGTTTTATTGTAAGTAGCGATTATATGTGTATATCACTTGTTTGAAAATAATGCTGAGATCACATATGCATGGATTTAGTAGCGCAAACGGGAACTGGCTCTCTTCTGAATTAAAATTGAGTGTGTAACCACCGACTTGAATACAAGTAGAATCTTTGCATGCCGAGAAAGGTTGTATACCTCTGCATTTATCGGCGCCAGTGGAGCCTGGTGAAAAAAATAGCCGCGAAAAACATAATTTGACCTCAATTCGGGAGCCCGACTTGACCTCCACACAATACGACAGCATCTGGGCCAGTGTTGCCGAATTGTACTATGAATTTTACGAAAAAGTTTAATTTGGGATAATTTATGTAAAATTATTGATTGTCATAATTTTAAAAATAGAAGAAAACATCCACCTACGATTTCTGTATCCTTTTTTTTTGTGTTTTATCGCTGTACTGAATAAGATGCTGGGAAAATTATCAATCTGGAAATAAAAACTCAAATTCATGGAAAATTCTAACCAGAAACTACTACAGAAAAATATAACAATGGGCTTACAAACTTTCAATTAACCACGATAAAAACCAGAATTAATTTTTCCACCATAATGTTTTATAGTGTATGCTATATTTTTCTTGTCATAACAAATATCTCCTTGTTTGTTTATATTCATATAATTTCCAGATAACACCCAATATTTACTTATAGTTTTCACAAACTATCAAGTTAATTAATAAAAAAATTAGGATTCAAATCATCCTCTTTCCCATAAACATTCAGCTTTTAATTCAATGATCCACAGAGCGTTTTCAATTCCATTATCCGTAACAAATTTAGCGAAAGAAATTTCGACTATAAAACTAATTGCGTCAAATAATGGTTTTCATACAAGTTTGATAGATAAAATGATAAACAAGAAACGTAATCAACTAGCGTACAACAGCATATATCCCCAATTAAAAGTAGAAAAATCGGAAAAATTCACATCTTTAACATATTTTGGTCCTCTAACAGAAAAAGTTGCTAATGTCATACCTAAATGTAATATTAAAATTGCTTTCAAACCTAAGACAAAACTCTCAGGATTTTTATTCAATGCCAAAGATATCACTTCAAAATTTGAAAGTTCAGGAGTTTATAAGTTGATTTGTCCTGTATGTAAAGGAGTATATATAGGTCAGACTGGTCGATCGTTCAAGACAAGATTTAAAGAACAACAACAATCTTTTTTGAAAAATAAAACGGATTCAACGTTTTCAAATCATTGCCGTGAAAACCACCACCCATTTCCACAAATAGATAATTTTCAAATCATGCACAAATTACCGAAAGGAACCAAACTTACTTACTTAGAATCATTAGAAATTTTTAAACTCAATAATAATGCAAAAGATATCTTGCTGAACGACCAGATTGACTTGATATATTCTCCTATATTTAGTGTATTTAAACAATAATGACTTTTCTTAGAACATTGTATTGTACCAATTTGTGAAATTCACTCGATTAGCCCTTCTTGAAATATGTTCCTCTTGTCTATTTAGGTACCTGCAATAATCCTTTCCCACCCGTGAGCGCTAATCTATAATTATTTTGTATTCAGTTCTTAACTCAATCTGCCCGATGATGGTCTAGTGACCGAAATTGCAATCGCAGTGTTATATTTTTCAAAATATTTTGTGATAATAAACGTAGTAAAATCAAATTTAGTTTTGTTAATCATGTTAAATTATCACGTAGTAACGACGGATTCCATCAACTAGTTAATTACCATTTGTTTCCATCCATTTCATTTGTTTTCATAATATCTACATCACGAAAACATATTTTTTGCCACCTGACTGTTCTATACGATGTATTCCTTTTCATAACGTCAAGGACCTGAATATTCGAAAATTTTGCTACCTCAGGAAAGTTACGGAAATCAGGCAGCACTGCTTGCATATTTCGTTTTGTTAGTATGAAAGCACCTACAGTTTGCTTGGATGCATTCCTTACGTGATGCGATCTAGACCTTTACTTCGTATTTTGCGTTTATAAATAAGTACTATGTTACGTCAGCTCGCCAATGTGTAGTTTGATTTCAGTTTCGATGAAGCTACTAATTCTTTTTATTTTATTCTTCAATTAATTTTAGTTTATGTAAATATTGCTGAAAAACGTGGGCAGCATAATAGATAATCAAATATCTTGAAGGCATTGAATCTTATCTGTTCTTATGGTATTTTAATAGTACTTCTTATAAGGATAAAGATGGACTAGAAAACGATGGGAATTGAATGATTTGGAATAGTAGAAGTGATAGCAATAATATCTCCCATAAAAAATGTGTATGGTCTAATATTAACGAGAATAAAGTGAAATAATCTCCTGTGGCAGGATATCTCAATGTCACTTTCAATTAATTTTGGTGTCTCTCATGTGCGCATGTCTCATGTGTGTATCTATTTAATTATGATTTGTGACGTCACAGAATTCAAGATAGTGTGAAAATTTTGTTTTCTCATTCGAAGATGGTTTTTGTAGTTTGCATGATCTGCTTAGACTTCTCCAAAAGGTTTTGCAAAAGCATTCAGAGAAGATCGATAATTCTTATCATTTGGTTGCGTTTTTCTGCGTTTCTTTTATTTTTGTTCTACTACAGGATTAGCTACTACTTTGCAGGCTTCGCGAACTGCAGTCGATATATTGCGCACTATATGAAAGTGAAAATGGCGTTAACGAGTACCAAATTAATTTTCAAAATAAGATAGAAACAATATGCTATTGATAATTTTTAATGATTAGTTCAACTTCTAGAAAGGCGATGTGCTAGCTTTACTCTCTTATCAGAGATAATATCAACTATAACTTACTTCGTAAATTCAAATAGGCATCTACCATACCAATATTACTTGTCTTACGGGAAATTACTAAGAAAAATATAAAAAGAATAATGACTCAAAAGTCCACAAAAATGATAAATCGGGAATATATAAAATTGAATGTGGTAGGTGTGATAAATTTTATATTCGTAGAACTTTCAGACCAGAATTTATGAACATAAACGGAACTTTGATAATCAAGAATCAGATTCATATTATCCAAACCATTCAGTCCACGAAAATGATACGACATTCACATTCAAATTTTGAAATATCAGAAATAAATTTCTCAGAATGGCTAAGGATTAATGAACATAAACATACAGTCCTGTAAACATTCAGTTATCCTATCAAATAACCCGATTGACCATACTACAACCCTCATAATTAATCTTCTTCTAATACCTAATGAAATACCAGATTAGCACTTCAGTATGCAATTTCTTTTCCAACTTATTATTTATATACATCACTGTTTTTATCCTTTCTACCTAATTTGTTGTATGTATATATCTTTGTTATTATTGAATTTATTCAAAATATTTAATCAGTTTGCAGTCAGCACCCGAAGAAGGTTATGTCCTATCGAAACGTACTTCAAGATTTATTGTTATTAATAAACATGTAAATAATTGTTACTCAACCACTGTCCCAATAATTTGTTCAACTTTAACGTCTTTATCATGTATGACAAATTCTAAAAATTGATAGAACAACCAATTTTATGAAATATATTCCAAATCATGAAGGAGCTAGTAACATGGATCTAATTTTTCACTGTTGGATACTAAGGCAAGTTTCGTTATTTCTATAATTTATAAACAATTTGATATTTCATTCTTGTTGAATCGCAATATTTTGTAACTATATGATTGAAGATTTATAAGGCTGATAACTGAGGCATGTTTACTACAAGAAAGCGGATGCTTTTTTTTTGTGTTCAACCTTTCCGTGAGAGAAACCAAATGAGAATGATTTGCGGTGACTGAAAAATTTTTCCCTGATACCTCCCACTAATAAACTCTTTTTGAATAACTCGACTCCTTAAATAAATGTCACAATATCAATTTGAGAAACTAATTATTGGTAGAATTATTTATATTTTGAACGAGTCGATAGAAATTGAGGAAATGAAGATTTATTTCTGTAAAACAAATCAGTCATCTATAACACATTAGTATACATGCAAAATATAATTAAATAGTAAGAAATTGTAATCATATAATAAAAAATATATGGGATTTACGAAAACGGTGTACAAATTAATAATACCATACAGGCTAAAGTAAGCTTGGGTCAATAGGCAGATCCGACTCTGATCTACGAAATATAACCTTTATGTATCAAGCAGCTAGAAATTCGGCCCAAAAAGGAATTCGCAATAGAGTCTAAAGTTGCACACTTGTCACACAAACATATTCTGCAGCGTAGCGTAGATGCAAAGCTTCAGCGAAGCCGGTAAAAGCTCAGAAAGCTGGCTGAAAGCTTGCGCTGTTAATTAATAATTACTGACAAGTTGCTCTTCCTTTGCCTTAGTCCGTGCTACTGTCAGAGCGAGGCTGCAATTAGTTGGTGATTTAATTATCAGTTTGCCGCACCGTTACTTGCGTTTAATTTGATGAAGTATAAGAAACTTTATTTTAGAGAGAATAAGATCGGATATGTGACGATGATATATATATATATATATATATATATATATATATATATATATATATATATATATATATATATATATATATATATATATATATATATATATATATATATATATATATATATATATAACTATATATGAAAATCTTTATTCTTAAGCCAGAAATATATATGTAATAATTTCATAATTTTTCTCGGGAATATGGCTTAGCTAAACTGGAGATTTATTTGTGTTCGCTTTTCATCATTCATTCCAACGTTTCAGCCTTACAAAGCCTTATTCTAGTTAAATTATCTTCGGAAACATTAACAATTGCTTTTAGTTTTTCACCCACCTTTCCACTGTACTGATACGCGAATGAAGTACAGTGTAAAGGTGGGTGAAAAAGTTTTCTAGTGGGTGATAATTCAACTAGTTCTTGAAGAAAATTTTATAAGGCCAAAACGTTGGAATAAATGATAAAAAAGCAAATACATATAAATCTCCAGTTTAGCTAAACCATATTTCCAAGAAAATTTCTGAAAGTATCATATACATATATATATATATATATATATATATATATATATATATATATATATATATATATATATATATATATATATATATATATTTATTTATATATATATATATATATATATATATTTATATATATATATATATATATATATATATATATATATACATAAGAATATATATACATATTTGCATGTATTTCATTACCTTGTTTCAAAAAGATGATCAGATCACTGTAAGTTTTTGTTATTGGTCAGTGCATCGAAACTTTGTAAGGCCAAAACGTTGGAATAAATGATAAAAAGCAAACACATATAACTCTCCAGTTTAGCTAAGCCATATTTCCAAGAAAATTTCTGAAATTCATTACCTTGTTTCAAAAAGAAGATTGGATCACTGTTAGTTTTTGTTATTGGTCAGTGCATCAATTTAATTTGTTTATTGTAATTTTGGTATTTAACGCTCACGTTCTCATTAATACCTGAATAATTTGTGCCTATTTAATTTTTCTTTTGTGTATTTTATTTCATCAATTAAATATTTTACATATTTTTTTTAATTTTGCTTTTTTTTTATTTTTCATGATTTTGAGGTTGATTAAAAATAGCTTCGCTAAGCTTCAATAGAGTCCTGACTATTATAACTTTATATCTAGTGTTTCTTCTCTTAATGTTTGCTTGCAATATCGATAGTGAAAAGTAAAATGTTTCAATATCATTGAATTTTTTTTTCAAGATTTCAATCATAAGTTTATTTCATTGAAAGAAAAATTAATCAATCAACTGAAAGTTCAAGATTTCTCTCAACAGTACTGTATCTAATTGTAAGAGTGTCTTTCATAATAATTATAAAAGATTAATTATTAATACTCGATTATAAATTTTTCTTCAATATGGTGGTTTCTATAGATTTTGTGCATTACTATACTAGAATCTGGTTTTCGATTAATATAGGAATTCAAATCTTCTACACATCTGGTTTCATCCATTCCAAATTTATTTCGTTCATTCAATGCACTGAAGATGAGCGTATGTCTGGAAACAATGTAATATAAGCATTTATAATTACATTAATCATGATAGTAATTATCACGAATCTAATTTTCCAAAATTTGATCTATTTTATAGTTGACAATTTTCTTCAAATATTTCTAGAATGATTCAAAACTCTGACAAATGTGCAAGAAATGAAATACATATGAATGTTGTAGAATGTAATGGAAACAGAAATTGTAGACGAATTATTCAATATATATCGAGTTTTATAATTGAAATTTTATTCTAGTGAACATAACATTTCTGTAACAATGTTATTTTGTTTCTAACGACCTTTTTTTCACTTCATACCTTATTTGCTTCTTTTATTAATTTAATGGAATATGGAACAAACTGTGTATGTCTACGATAAGTTTTCATTTGATATATTCCTACCCAGGCAACGCTGGGTATAACAGCTAGTAAAATAATAAAACCGGAAAATGCTTCTGAAATATAGCGTTCCTGAAAGATATAGGTGAATATTTATATTTTTCCTATTCCAGAGTGAAAACTCGGAAAGTGCGACGCCCTTATAGAACATCTGTCGCAAGGAAACCAGCTGGTGTCGACAAGGCGTTAAGGCGTCACCCCCTCCCCTGCCTCTACACCTCTATTTCGTTGCCACCATCTCCGCCGCCGCCTGGGATCACGATACCACCAACGCCACCCCTTCATAGCCACCTCAGACCTAGATATGAATTCGAGAACAGCCGCGATACTACTTATTGAAGTGAACAAGGTGCAAATTGCACTCGTGAACTGGGAGCGGCGAATCGTTAGTTGGACTATCGCCGCCACCGCCCATCGAAGATGTAATATTGAATTCGGTTCGGATATTGTTTAGACAATTTTCTGATATATATATATATATATATATATATATATATATATATATATATATATATATATTTATATATATATATATATATATATATATATATATATATCAAGATATATATCTATATATATATATATATATATATATATATATATATATATAATCTCTTGATAATTATTAGCAATAACAGGCTGGTTGAATCTTAAAAAACTCGATTTTATTAAAAGGTTGACGTTTCACTACGACATTCGAAAAAATTGAAATTTCTTTGACATTTATTGATTTGAAAAAATTTGAAAAGAAAAGGCGACCTTGTCTTGTCTTGTTAAAATTTTTTTCGGATGTGGTTGTTCTTTGTTATTTATTATGTGCTATTCAGTCTAATATTAACATTCAAAATTGTTATCATTAGAAGGTAAGGGAAACTACAGAAACCTTTACCCACGTAATGTTCGAAAAAAATAATAATAGGTTACTATTTATCTAACAACAAAGAAATTAGTCGCGGGAAAATATTAAAAAAGTAGAGCAGAATTATCGGTATAGAACGCTTATATGGAAGCAGCCGTTGACACGTGTTTCGGACTTTTTGGTCCTCATGAGAACGGCGTAGCCAAGTATAGGATTGAACATTTGGAGATGAAAATAGTATAATAAACAAAATCCTCTGCTATGGAAGACAATCACATATTTGTGGTTTATTGTTTGAACTCTCCGGTATGCGAGATTTGGTCGAACTTTGCCACGGAGGCGATTAATTCCATCTGCGAGATCTCAGAAAGAGTAAATTAACAATAACAAAGAAATTAGTTGCGGGAAAATATTAAACAAGTAGAGCAAAAATTATCGGTATAGCTCGTTTATATGGAAGTAGCCGTTTTTAATGAAATTTTTATTTAGAATTTCAAATTTTTGAATAAAAAAAGGTACTCACAAACTCGAACAATGTCTGAACCTCTCAGTTTAAGTTTGGGATCATTGCCATATTTTCAGCTTGCAATATTTAATTATTTATTTGAATTGTTGTTGCCTGTGATCTATTTTTAATCTCTTGATAATTATTAGCAATAACAGGCTGGTTGAATCTTAAAAAACTCGATTTTATTAAAAAGTTGACGTTTCACTACGACCTTCGAAAAAATTGAAATTTCTTTGACATTTATTGATTTGAAAAAATTTGAAAAGAAAAGGCGACCCTGTCTTGTCTTGTTAAAATTTTTTTCGGATGTGGTTGTTCTTTGTTATTTATTATGTGCTATTCAGTCTAATATTAACATTCAAAATTGTTATCATTAGAAGGTAAGGGAAAAAAAAAGGATTCAACCAGCCTGTTATTGCTAATAATTATCAAGAGATTAAAAATAGATCACAGGCAACAACAATTCAAATAAATAAATATATATATATATATATATATATATATATATATATATATATATATATATATATATATATATATATATATAATAAAGTATAAACTTTAAAATAAAAAACACTTGGCTTATGTTTCACAATATAAAAAATATTTAGATACTGTATTTAGCAGTAACGAAAAGTCGACATGTTTCGAGTTATGAAGGCGCTTTCCTTTGTTACCTGAATGTAACAATTTGGTTTTGTTGGAATCCATGAAGTGATTGAATTTTATACAATGCTCAGAAAAGCCAGTGGTATTTTTGTTTTGTAAAATTGACTTGTTATGTTCTTCAACACGAATATTTATATTCCTTCCTATCTGTCCAATATAGAAAGCAGGACATTCGTCGCAAAATATTTTGTAAATACCACTGTTTTCTCCGATGTTAGATTTTTCTTTATTATTTGACCAAGAACTTGTACAAATTGTTTTAACGTCATTTTTCGAAAGTCTGTTACAAATTTTGCTACTCAAATTAGGCACATAATTTATTGGGAAGTATTTTTGTTCTTCATTAATAGTTTGCGTGGGGTATATTGAATGCAACAAATACTTTATTCGTTTTTTCTCAATGAGCTTGTCGATCTCAGTTATATATATATATATATATATATATATATATATATATATATATATATATATATATATATATATATATATATATATATATATATATATAAATATATATATATATATATATATATATATATATATATATATGTAGTTAGATGTGGAACCCATGGTGTGAGCTTATGTATGAAAATGAAGAAAAACGTCTCAATTTAAAACTTTACAATCCTTCATTTCATTGCTTGATTACTAGTTTCAAAATGCCTCGCATTTCATCATCAGATCTACTGAGGATTTATAAATCAAGATTTGTCAAAACATAATATTATAAAAATATAAATTATCCATTAAAAAAAAAATATATATATATATATATATATACGTTGGTAGAGTTCTCCTGTTTAATATTTAAATTAAAGATATAATCACTATTGATGCTAATACCTGAACGAAAACAAAACTATTATTAATCTGGTTATATTTTTAATGGATAATTTATATTGTTATAATATTATGTTTTGACAAATCTCTATTTATAAATCCTCAGTAGATCTGATGATGAAATGCGAGGCATTTCGAAACTAGTAAACGAGCAATGAAATAAAGGATTGTAGAGTTTTAAATTAAGACGTGTTTCTTCATTTTCATATATATATATATATATATATATATATATATATATATATATATATATATATATATATATATATATATATATATATATATATATATATATATATATATATATTATATATATATATATATACATATATATATCTAGAATTTCCATTTCATTCATAAAATTTCTGAATTGCAACGTAGCAATTTAAAAAAAAATTGTATTATAAATTATGTGACTGCTGTGCTATGATGTAACATACTTCCATCGTTGTAGGTTCCTTCGATATTATATGGATCTTTAATATCAGAATTATCATATGAAGGTTTATGGTGAATGCTCCAAAACTATGTAGGTCTTTAAGATTTTCATTATAAGGAAGAATTCAACGCTTTTCAGGCGTAGTTTCCTCGAAAATAATAGCTATTGCACTTTATCGAAAGTCAACAGTGAGAATCGAGAATAGTTTGTAAATTCTGAATTGATAAGGCCAATAGTTGATGCTAACTGATAAACATATTGAAACAAAGATTAAAAAACAATTCACATGTAGCTATACTAAAAACAATAACGCATGACGTGCGTTGTGGTTAGACTCCACCTTCTTCAACCAGTGCAGCATGATTACATTTGCTTAGAATACTTCGAACAAAAACAGAGGTATATATAACAAATAAGGTAGAAAGTTTAAATACAGTAATATATACAAATAATTACTTATAGTCTAGTCAACAAGTGCTTTTTTGTTCAACTTTTTTCAACAGTGTTGGAAAAACATGAACGGATATGTCATTCGATTTGGAATAGAATGTAGATGTTTTTTGAAAAAAAAGTTCCGCTCGCGAAATTTGTAAAAGTTATGAACATTTAACTGAAAGATAAGGAGAGGGGTTTGGTTTTCTGCAAATAACTCAAAAACTATTTGAGGTTTTCGATATCTCGAAAACGATTCGAGAAAGAGGAGGAAATTTCCCATAATGAAATCTCAACTTCCGAAACTGTAGGATCAATATTTATAGTTTCCTCAGAGGAGTAAAAATACGGCCGAAAACGGATGATCTGGCTTTCGCAAGCGACGCCCATTTTGGACACTTCAACAATAAACATTATCTAACCATATTCAGGTGGAAAATTAATGAATGAAAAAATTCAGGCACTTACTGAATAGGTGAATGAACTATAATCCGATGGAAAAAAATTTTTATCGCGATTTTTCAATTAGTTATGCAATAGTTGATTCATAATTTTTTTCTTCTTGAACATGAACATTGCAAGTGTGGTAACTTTTAAACTATAGATCTGAGATTTTTTTCTTTCTTGGAGCTAGTTTTGAAAAGTTTCAAATAGATTCTCATTGAAAAAATTCAAAAAATTTCATTTTTAGGTTTTTATTTTTTTCAATTACCTTTTTGAGAACGCATTTGCTTATGATAATTTTTCACACTATAAGAGATGAAAATTCAAAAAAACTTCATTCAAGCAGCTTCCGATGATAAAAAACGGATTTATTGAAGTTATTATAAAAAAATTTGTTTTTATTTTGCAACTACGTAAATTGTTGATAAAAAACTGAAAAATTAAAATTTTCAAATTTTTTCAGGAAGGATCTATTCTGAAGCCTTTCAAAAATAGCTCCAAGAAAGAAAAAAAATGTCAGATCTATAGTTGAACAGTTATAAAACATACAATTTTCATGTTGAAGCCCAATAAAATAGATAATTAAGTATTGCATAACTAATGAAAAATCGTGATACAATTTGTTTGCCACCGAATTATAGTTCTTTCACCGATTCAGTAAGTGCCTGAATTTTTTCATTCATTAATTTTCCTATTTAATATGGTTAAGTAGTGTTTATTGTTAAAGTGTCCAAAATAGGCGTCACTTGCGCAAGTCAGATTACCCGTTATCCGTCGTATTTTTACCCCTCTGAGAAAATTATAAATATTGATCCCACAGTCTCAGGAGTTAAGATTTCATTATGGGAAATTTCCTCTTTTTTTTGGATATTTTTTTTAGATATCAAAAATCTCAATCAGCTTTCGAGGTATTTGCAGAAAACCAAACCCCTCTTTTGTTCTTTCAGTAAATTGTTGATAACTTCTACAATTTTCGCGAGCAGAACTTCATTTTTTTCAAAAAATATCTACATGCTATTCCGAATGGAATGACACCTTGTTCATATTTTTCTGAGACGGCTGAAAAAGGTGAACAAAAAAGCACTTATTAACTAGACTATTAGCGAGGGAATACCATACAAAACTGCTAGTCAGGTGGTTCCATGAATGTAAAAATATTAAGAAGGGGTGCTTGTAGTATGGTTAATGTGGCAAAGCAATAGCATTCCTGAATGTTTATATTTATTAATCTGTATCCATTCTAGGAAATTCAATTTTATTTCTTTATTTTCTGCATTTAATAATTCAAAGTCTGCAGTGAATGTGGATTTTCATGGATTATATGGTTCGCATAATATGAATCCGATTTTTGATTACCAAAGCTCAGTTCATATTCTGATATTTTGGTCTGAAAGCTTCTGTAAGTTCTGCCAATATGCAGCTCATCTCCTCTGCCACTTTCAATTTGATACACTCCTGATTTAATGTTTTTGTGGACCTTTAATTTATTATTCTTTATATATATTATGTTTTCCTATGTTAATTTCGTTCGGTAGACATTGTTGTTATATTATCTCTGATAAGGGAAATACCCGGTAAATCATCTTTTTGAAATTCTTCTGATTTATTATATTGCGAATTATTTGGGTTTATAAATATTATTTACTGCAATTTGTGTTGAAATGGATGTACGGATGTACTATTTATAACTTATCAGTATGTGATGGTTTGTGGAAAATTGGAAAGCTATGTTTGATATCCAATTTTGTTATTTTTAGATCCAAATAATTGATTGATTTTTGTTTTTTCATTTCTAAAGAGAATTTCGTATAACGGTGCAAAGAGTTAATTAATATTTGAAAACTGTTGAATTTCCAATAAAACAACAAATAATAATTCATCCACATATCTGTGCCAATAAATGAGTTGTCGACTATGAATTAACTATTCCAAATTAACCTTGAATACTTCAACCAACAGATGACTCAGGGCGTTTCAAATAAGTAAGCCTTCAAAGCATCTATAAATCTGACATTAAGGTATTAAGGACCTTTTTTATTTGTGTCAGAGTAACTTGGGTTGGGATACTAAGAAATAGATTGAAGATATCCAGGGTATGAGTTTGCAATTAGATTGCAAATGAATATTCTCAATTTTACTAAATTACACGGACTTTTTTTTTGAGAAGAGCCAAAATTGAGCATAATTTCATATTATTTATTGTAGAAATTACGACAGTTTCTTTAGAAGTGAATGACACTACTAATAGCCTGTTATAATAGACTGGTTTATCCAATTTAATCAAAGAGTTGTGGTTTTTAAATACTACAAACCTTGAATATTAGATTTTTTATGCCTGATAAATATATATTTCAGCATCTTCAGCAGTCTCCATCAGACTACACAAGTAAAAATTTAGTGTATAGGTATGTTTCTGAGGTACAACAGAACTTCTAAAATTAGGTCACATTCTATGTAAGTTTTCGAACTTGGGAGAAGAGTAAGAGCAGAATACGTAGAAATTAATTATAAAGGACATATCTGAAATTCAGCTCTCTAAGGCCTTCTGGAGGGTATATGGAGATAAAAAAATGGGGCTTGAAAGAACCTCAATCCCCATGGAATGAGTGACCATTTCTTGTCTTAGTATTTGACATTTTGAACATCTCCACAGCCTTTCAGATTGAGTCAGTGTATTGAAATTTTGTATATGGGTCCACTTGATATTGGGAAAGTATTTTTCAGTGGTTTCAACAATTTTTCACCTATATTTTAATGTAGATACTTTAGGTAGAAAATTTATGAAAACCATATAAAAAATTTTCGTTACAGGTTACACTTTTTCGTTCCCTAGTTTTGTTTTCAATCATCGAAAGTTCCGCCTAACCCTGTGCACATACATATAGTTTCAAAACAAAAGTAAGGTCACATTAGTATAGATTCTTGAATTCTAGGTTAAGAAACAGCCTTCACAATTAAGAAAATAACAGATGGATTCGTTGTATCAATACCCTTAGTACATTGTACTGGTTTATAATTTAATAAATATTCAAATGAATAATGTTGTTGAGAATTATGTAGGTATATATGAACTTATATTTATTCAAGAATTCGTGTAGTGTTGCTAGCTCACAATCTCTCGTCCAAAATGTATGTCGCAATCCGAAAACATTTCTATTACATTATTGAGTACCTATTACGCAGACTACTGGATCGAAAAATGTTGAAGGTATTTCTGTACCTATTTGATCAATTTCCATGACAAACTCAACAAGTTTTGGTGTAGGTTATGATAACGTAAATAAAGTATACGGATAAAAAAACTCTATCGCAGCGAGCTGCATTAGAGAAGCAGGTTTTCAAAACGTATCTAGTTTAAAAAATATATTCATTCAATTATGATTTCTGTTCCAAATCCTAAAAACAAAAATTGCGCCCTCTATCGTGTAAACAATATTTATTTCCACCTCCGGGGGGTCAACCCCCCAACCAATTTATAACGAAATAGATACCATACTAAGTTTCAACCACAGGGGTCACAAAATTGCTCCTTGTATCGCGTAAACAAGATTAATTTCCTCTCCTAGAGGGTCAACCCCCAAGTAATTCTTACCAAAACCAATTCTATCCAATATATCATACGAAACTGCCTTCTCACACACTTTCAATCTCATGGCTCCAAAATTACGCCCTTTATCGTGTAAACAAGGTTTATTTCCTTCCCCCGAGGGGTCAACCCCCCAACCAAATCCAACCAAAACCCATTGAATTCAAGATATTATACAAAACTACCTAGATACAAACTTTCAAACCTATTGCTATGAAATTGCTTCTTCTGTGCTGTAAACAAGATTTATTTTCCCCCTGGGGGGTCAACCCGCCCAACCAATTCGAACCAAAACCAATTCTATCCAAGATATAAGGTAGGAAACTACCTATTTACAATTTTTCAATCCTATTGCTTCAAAATTGCGCCCTTTATGGTATAAACAATATTGCTTTTTCCCTCTGCCAATTCAAACCAAATCCAATCCAATTCAAGATATCATACAAAACTACCTAGATACAAACTTTCAACCTTATTGCTTCAAAATTGCGCCGTTTATAGTGTAAACAAGGTTTATTCTTCCTCCCCCCAGGGGGGTCAACCACCCAACCAATTTGAACCAATCCCATCCAAGATATCATACGAACCTACCTATTCACAAACTTTCAACTCTATTGCTTCAAAATGACGTCCTTTATCGTGTAAACAATTCTAAAATACATAAGCTTATACATAAATATGAACATACATACATACATATATATATATATATATATATATATATATATATATATATATATATATATATATCTATATATATATAAATATATAAATATATATATATATAATATATATATATATATATATAAATATTAAATATATATATATATATACATAAATATATATATATATATATATATATATACATATATGAAATTGAGTTTTTGGTGTCAAGCATCATAAAAAGTTATGAAATGGAAAACTATTTTGGTCCTAGGTCCAACTTTGCTAATCGCAACCATTTTAATAAGCAGGTTTTCAGAGTGAAAACCTGCTAAAACCTACTCCCGCATATGACTGTTGACTTACGGTACGCTGCAATAGTCTGTTATCGTACTTACCTATATTCATTTGAGAATTCGTGAACCACTTGTAGTGTTGCTATAGTCTGTCCAGCGACCGTTGGCGTGTACGTCATCAATTGTATATGACGTAGATCGTGAACACTGTTGCCAGACATAATAAATAATCTCAAGTCTAAATAGCTAACCTAATTTTCAATAATGACATGACGGGGATTTTTAGCGGTAAATTCAAATTAACCAGTATTCCCTACCAGAAGTGTCACTCTATCTATTATATTTTACGATGAAAGCACTACTATACCATACCTGTTGCGAGTGCTGAAAGTGGGACAAGGAAGTAAACAGAAATAATACCAATATATGCTGTTGAACAACGTTTATTGAATATTGAATAACCTGAAGCTAGCCAAATAGTTATTCCGAATAGGCAAGAAAACCTCCGACTTATTGAAACTGTAAATCTAAGTATTGGCAATAATCAAACTATTTATAAAAAGTACGGAAACCCAAAATTGAACATTCGATCTGGCATTATTCACAATAATTGTAGCTCACCTTTTCCCGTCCACTTTTGTCTTTCTAACACTTTTGACATTAGAATCCTGCCAGGAACGTGTATTTATTCCATCTTGAAAAACCCATGTCTTATCAATAAAAACACATTCATAAAGTTTGTTCTCCATATTCCTTGTATATTCAAGTAGAAATTTAATTCGGGCATAGACAATATGATCTCGTTCCATTATACCACGTCGTGGGTCATCTTTTTTATATTTGAAACCTATATCTTTCAGTACTATGGCCAGTGATGATCTAGAGCCTTCATACTTACTCTTTGATTTCAATTTTTCTAGTAACGTATTCAAGGTTATATGCTCTCCTAAAAAATCAAACTATTCACAAGCCTATAAACTCAAATACTCAATAGATCACCTACTGTTTTTGCACATATCATATATTTCATTTCGTATTTCAGTCTTTTGTACTGGATTCAGTTCAATAGTCAGAGACTTCGACCTACTACGTGTTCTTTTTGGACTCTCCACTTCTGCGGTAGAGGAAATACGGGAAACAGTTCTGATGGAGAGTCCTACAGCATTAGCCACTCTCTGAAAACTTAAATTAATCAGTAAAGAACAAAATTCTATTTCTAAATAACTCACCTCTCTTACAGCATGAAGCGGTAAAAGTGGTTCCTTATTGTCCCGTTCTTGTTCAAAATACTCAATCAAAGATTTGACCAAGCATTTTGATTGTTTGTTCAAACTGGAATCCATATTCATCGATCGATAAATCAAACTTTTAATTACAAAATCTTCTTGTTTACTCGGCGATTGTCAAACGTGAAATGGCGATTACCGGCGCGTTGGTCGAGAGGGTCCGACAACATTGCAAATTTTTCAATTAAATGACAACTTAATAAAAATTCAACGTATTTTCATTACTCGGAATGTTAATTTTTTTTGAGAGATACATAAGATTTGATATGTTAAGAACAGAATATTTGTCGAAATAGACGATACGGTCTTTATCAACATATAACTACTTTTTCAGAAAATTACTTACGACAGATATTAATTTTGACTATTTCAAATTTTATTTATTTGGGTAGGCAGCATTGGGCCATTATTTGCGCATGACTGTGACGCACACGCCAACTTTGGCTGGACAGACTATAGCTTGCAAACTCTTGTCCAAAATGTATGTCGCAATCCGTGAACATTTCTATTACATTATTGAGTACCTATTACGCAGACTACTGGATCGAAAAATAAGGAAGGTAGTTCTGTACCTATTTGGTCAATTTCCATGACAAACTCAACAAGTTTTGGTGTAGGTTATGATAACGTTAACAAAGTATACGGATAAAAAAACTACTCCCGCACATGACTGTTGACTTACGGTACGCTGCAATAGTTTGTTATCTTCAAGGATAATACTTCCAAGAAAATGGAACTACTTATTTCAAAATAGCTTTCTCCACGTATGATATTACATAATTCCTGACATACTTACACACCTATCTATTGAATTGTTACGCTTCTCCTGGGTAATTTCACGCAAATTTGACTCTAGCATTCTAAGAAGACGAAGGAGGAGTAGACATGGCCATAAAATCTTAAACTGACCGTGAACTATTAAGAGGAGGACTAAGAGAGAAATTCGTATAGCGAAGCTGTGAAAAAGGGACAAAATCACGTTCATGACACGGAAAATTTAACTAGGCGTTCTATAAAGTCGTAAAACTTATAGATGGGTGAACAGATTATACGACGTTATGGGTGTTCCTTGGTCATTTTCTGTCTCCGGAAAATGACTAGGGTAAAGTTCACTCTCGCAACAAATCACGTTTACTCATGAGACAGAGTAAGGTATTAAAATATTCATTCAGGCAACAAGAGATGGATGAAAAATGTTTGTTACGTAATTTGTTAACGATATTTCGAAAACATATCGGAATAATAACCACATCTGAAATCTGAAATTAATACCTAATCGAATCTCAAAAGACGATCAACAAAACATTCTAATGTGGAAAATTCTGAAAATTACAAAGGAATTTTTCGAAAAATTAATACAGAATTTTAAAAAGCTTGCTCTCCTGAAATATATTCTTCAATTAAGTAAACAATTTTTTTTTAATTATTCCTCCAAGAAACTATTCTTCAATTCTTGCCAGTTGCGACAAAATTCATTCAAAACTTGTTGCATTATTTTTATGTATCTTAATGCATTATAATCATCTCCAAAAGTAGATATAATAGAAGACACCAATGCTTTTCAAAAAATTATACAATTATTTTATGAAAAACACATTAATTGGGATCCCACATCAACTTTAACTAAGAACTCTATAATCTACGAGAGCAGGAAGTTATGTAATCATCTGCCCTTGCACCTAAAAAAAATCTAAAATGAGATCAAGTATAGGAAATCGGTAAAAAAGTTACCTTTGGGGGAAGCTTGTTATGATCTCGACGAGTTTTATCGGATCACCTGATTTTTATGATAATAATATACGTTGTCAAATTGGTAATAGGAAATTCAATTCATCTGGTTTTGCCCACAAATTTGTTAAAACGTGTGCTTGTATTTTTATATTAATATTTATATCTATATTTTTATTTGCGTTTATATTTATTGTTTATAATTATGTTACCTATAGGTATTTTCTCTGTGAGGGAGAACTTTTTTTTCGACTGTTTATTTGACTTGACTCCCCCTTGTCTTTGTGTGAATTGTATTGTTTTTCTCTTTTCTTTTTTAACGCTTTGTCAATGAAAAATTTTTTTAATTCTTCGAACAATAAAGTACATTTTAGTTTATTGACTCTATGTCTCAAACAAAAATATTTTCAATTTGAAACAAGATAAAACTTTCAGATTCAAATCATGACAATCTTTTCAGAAAAACATAGACTAGTTGAATAGAGTCAAAAACAGTAATTTTTAATTTTTTTCGAAACAAGTTAATTCGTCAATAATTTCTAATGCAACTAGATATTTCAATTCCCTTCTCGTAATGCAGATAAATCGGTGTGAAGGTATAAATTCAACCTATTTAAAACTCATTAATGATAAATATTTCCAAAAGGATACAAAAATTTAAAAACGCGCTAGCACCATTTTTGTTTCTTTAAATATAAATTATCAATCCCCTAACTCAATCTTAGGACGCTATGGAGGTGCGCAAAACACAAAAACCACTACGAACCAAGAAATTACAAAATGAAAATGGCGAAGTTCAGAAAAAAATTGTACCCCCAAGAAAAATTACCTTAACACCACCTCAATTCCTTAAGAAAATTTCAACCCAGAAGCTCAATGAAACTGTAGCAGTACGCAACAAAAGATTATTATTTCGATAGGCACTTCGCTAATATTAACTTAATTGACGTACAAATTTTAAACCATATAACTAACTTTTGAAGGTGCAAATATTATTCAGAATCAATTTATATCTATAAATATCTATTTATATAAATATATATACATATATAGATATATATATATATATATATATATATATATATATATATATATATATATATATATATATATATATATATATATATATATATATATATATATATATATATATATATATATATATATATATATATATATATATATATATATATAATTTACTTTGTTGGTTGGGTACTTTAGAAAATACGGCAACGCTCCTTGTATAACAAAAAAAAAATATATATATATATATATATATATATATATATATATATATATATATATAATCTCTTGATAATTACTAGCAATAACAGGCTTATTGAATCTCAAAACACTCGATTTTATTAAAAAGTTGACGTTTCCCCACGACATTCGTGGCTTTATCAAAACTTTTGAAAAAATTGAAATTTCTTTGACATTTATTGATTTGAAAAAATTTGAATAGTTAACAAAGACATTGAAATCTGTTATTATTAGGTGGTAAGGGAAACCACAGAAACCTTTACCCACGTAATGTTCGAAATAGGTTCAAATTATTTTGATTTTGAAAAGTCAAAGAATGGGGAACTATTTATCTTTTTTCAAAAATTTTTCATTACGGCTGTGGCCGTCTTATTTATTAATTACGTCCTATTTAGTCCAATATCAACAGACAGGTCTGTTGATATTAGATGGGAAGGGAACCACAGAAACCTTCACCCACGTAATGAAAAATTTTTGAAAAAAAAGATAAATAGTTCCCTATTCTTTGACTTTTCAAAATCAAAATAATTTGAACCTATTTCGAACATTACGTGGGAAAAGGTTTCTGTGGTTTCTCTTACCATCTAATAATAACAGATTTGAATGTTAATATTGGACTGAATAGCACGTAATAAATAACAAAGAACGGCCACAGCCGAAAAATTTTAGTGAAACATAGTATTCTTTTTTAACTATTCAAATTTTTTCAAATCAATAAATGTCAAAGAAATTTCAATTTTTTCAAAAGTTTTGATAAAGCCACGTGTCGTGGCGAAACGTCAACTTTTTAATAAAATCGAGTTTTTTGAGATTCAACAAGCCTGTTATTGCTAATAATTATCAAGAGATTAGAAATAGTTCACAGGCAACAACAATTCGAATAAATATATATATATATATATATATATATATATATATATATATATATATATATATATATATATATATATATATATATATATATATATATATATATATATATATAATATATATATATATATATATATATATATATATATATATATATATATAAATTTCAGAAAAAAAATTATTCCAAAAATCGTGGCCAAGGGGGTCTAAAATGGATTTAAAAATTACTCCCGCACCTGAATTTTGACTTTCGATACAGTGTAATAGTCTATTATTTTCGGGGACAATACGACTAAAATCTGAACGATAATTAAAGATGAGAACCTTATTATAGTTTTGAATTCCGAACGATGTGAAAATTATAACCCGTAAGTAGTGGTTAGCGTGGTGATAAACTTTTATGGCTTCCTATTAAGGGCGCCTGTTCGAAATGCACTCACAACACAAACTAATTAAGGGTCACCTTTAATTCAAGAAAACGTATTAAGAAACCAAAATAGTGTTCCGTATTTCTTTCGGTATCGGCGTTTATATGGGGGTGCGCTAGAATTCTTTTCAATTCAAAATGTTTATGATGACATCGGCGTTTACAATAGATGAAGAAACTATCGTTGAAAATTAGAAAGTATACCTGTTTTGCGTCGTTACGTTTTATTGTTATGGCTTCAGTCGGATTCAGTATTTAAATAACGCCTCCTAATTCTAAGGCTCTCTGTATTTATATGTTATATTCATGTTTTCTTAATAATATGAAAACATCTCCGGATAACGATTACATTGTCTGAAAAAATTTGAAATAAATTAGAAAATTGAAAATATTTAAAAATTTAACAAACAAATCGAGATATACATAAAAATTAAAAGTGAAAAAATGCACACTTCAAAAATATTCATTATAGCAGAAATGTCGTGTATTAGTCGATTAATGAGAATAGGTATGTATATGCTCAGTATACACTTGATGAAAGAGATGCCCATCTATTTTTCACATTCAATTCTTTAGTATTTTTGTTTTTTATTTGGATTTATTCGGCCGATACATGGTGTAAATTAATAAACATATTAAAACAATGGTTAATAATAACAATATACACATTTATTAAATGCGCTAAGCCAGGTGTACCCCCTTGCTATAAATAATATCCAATATAATAGCCTCACTTTCATCGGAAATTCAAGTAAAAACTAAAATCTCTCTTATCTAAGCACAACATTAACATTGCTTATCGTACCGGTAATAAATTAGAAAATCATATAAAAAATTATAAATCCAAAGTTCATAAAGATAATTAATCAGGAGTTTATGAAATTAATTGTGGTTATTGTGATAAGTCATACATTGGTAGAACTTTCAGAAGTTTTCAAACTAGAATACAAACGTAGCTTTGTTAATCAAAAGTCGGATTCACATTACGGAAACCATTTAATCCAAGAAAATCCCACATTCAATTTGATTTTAAAATATTGAATGCTGAAAATGAAGGAATTAAACTTAATTTTTCAGAATCATTACAGATAAATAAATACAAGCATTCCGGTCTCCTATTTAGGCCAAGCTACAGAGATTCAGAGTGAGCATTTTGTGCAAAAAGTGTTAGAAGAAAACCAGCTGCGCCATTGTTTGTAAAACAGTTCTATATGATATAGTGATATGTTTTTCACTCGACTTTATTATTTATAACTTTGTTATTAGCAATTTTAAGCAGAAAATAGCGTTTTTTTTAGTTTTTTGTTTATAAAGTTGAAACTATCACAGTAATCGTGATGGCGTCAATAGACTAATTGTAGAAAATGAAAAGACGAAGAAAATGAGAGGTCGGACGACTCAATCAGACCCTTAGTTTGAGTGAAAATTGGATAAAACCAGCCAAAATGCAGTTTTTTCAAAATTTCATAACTCGGTTATTTTTTGAGTTGTAGCGAAGATCCTCCGGTCAATATTAGTTATTAATATAAACTTTATTTGTGCGAAGAGCAGATGCATGGTTTTTGAACTGTGGCCATTTGAATATTTTAATATGCAATTTTCCAGCTGACCTGAATGCGACAGGTATGATCCGATTTCAATTTACAAAAAAGATTTTGAAAGTAGAATTCTCATAGTCCAAAACGTTCGTCTTGGTTTTACATGAAAATGCTGAGAAATATGTTAAAAATAAAGCTGAACATGACGAAAAAGGCCGAGCGCGTGAGAATAGTTGAAGAGTGGGGGTAGAGCAGCAGGCAAGGATAAGCACGACATTAGAAAGCATCGGCATTTTGAACATGACGGTTATTTCTCGGCCGTTTTTCGTCATGTTCAGCTTTATTTTTAACCTATTTCTCAGCGTTTTCATGAAAACCCAAGATGAAAGTTTTGAACTATGAGAATGCTACTTTCAAAATCTTTTTTGTAAATTGAAATCGGACTATACCTGTCGCATTCAGGTCTGCTGGAAAATTGTATAGTAAAATATTCAAATGGCCACAGATCAGAAACTACGCTTCGGACAGTTCCTGCTCTTCGCACAAATAAAATTTATATTGATAAATAATACTTACCGGAGGATCTACGCTACAACCCAAAAAATAACCGAGTAATGAACTTTTGAAAAAACTGCATTTTGGCCGGTTTTTTCCAATTTTCCCTTAGACTAAGGGTCTGATCGAGTCGTCCGACCTCTCATTTTTTTTCGTCTTTTCATTTTCTACAATAAGTCTATTGACACCATCACGATTACTCTGATAGTTTCAATTTAATAAGCAAAAAACTAAAAACAACGCGATTTTTTGCATAAAATTGTTAATAACAAAGACATAAATAATGAAGTCGGGTGAAAAACATATCACTATATCATGTGGAACTATTTTACACACAATGGCGGAGCTGGTTTTCTTCTAACACTTTTTACATGAAAAAATCTCTGTAGCTTGGCCTAATTGAATAGCCAAATCGATCATACTTCAAGCCTTTTCAAAATTACCGAACTACCTGACTAGCAGTTCAGAATTGGTTTTTCCTATTCTACTAATTATTTGTAACCATCCTTCTATTGAAATATAGTTAGTTTACCTTTAGCATCTGAAGAAGGTGAAGTATCACCGAAATGTGCGTTATGCGTTATTTCATTTAAAAAATGTGTAAATTGTTATTATTAACCATTGTTTTAATATATTTTTATTTATTTTTTGAAATATTTGGCATTTATTTTTCATGAATATTTCTTCTTTTTTTATTATAAACTGAGTATGTACTTGATAGCGGATTAAGATATATTACTTTTTTGCATTTTATTTAAGTGCATTTTTCAATTTCACTACTTATTTTGTTTCAATATTTTAATTTTTCAAGTTTTATCGCATATAATTTCTAAATGTTGTTTTTTCTGTTTTATCGATTGATATAATCAAATTTCTCAATTCTCTGATTTGTTTAATTTTTTTTCAGATTTGCAAATGAAATGGAAGTCCTACCACTTATGAGCATTGTCTACCAACTTCAAAGTAACATCCAAATATGTTTGAGGTTTAAATAAGAATACTACAAACACTACCATTTGACAGTCAAAATAGTGGCATTAGAATGAAATTGAGATGATCATTGTTATATGTTTTCAATAAATTACCATTTATTATTTTCTGTCTGAACTTCACAACATCTTTTCAAATGAAAATCATTTATTATTAGCGCATGAGCTGGAATGACAAACGAAAGATTACTAAGAAACTAGATAACCTTATATTTAAAAAATATATATTCAAATCAATAACGCCAGCTTTGAAACTGATAGAATGGTTTCTAGCTGACCAAAGTAAAAACAGATTTATCATAATTACAAAAGTGGAACAAGTTAAATTTCAAAATAAAACCCTATGGAAGAAGACTTCAAGGAATTTCACTATTTTAAATTCAAATATTAAAATGCTATTGCTATATGTCACTCTCAATGAGTACTTTATCTATTTTCAGTCATTTAATATATGATGTTATATAAGATATCAGTTTATAGATGGATTAGTCGTTCATTGCGGTTACTTTACTGTTGTAAAGAAATACTTATGAATGTTAATATTCGCTGAATCTATTACTAGTAGAGAATCAGAGTGATAAGCTTTCTCTAAAGCCTTTGAATCTAAATTATTGTAAGAAAAAATTAATATAAGGAAATTCGGTTATGAGATTTTCGGTTTTTGTGAAAGTGAGTGTTAGCTGATTCAATTAAATTTCATGAAACTCTTGATATTTATTATTTTCCTACCATCATTTCTTTGAATAAATTATTGTACTGATGGAAAGTCAATAGTGAGGTGTCGTAGTGGTTTTTCAACTGCTGGACCTCGAATTTCGAAGTTTTTTCTCTCTCTCTCTCTCATATATATATATATATATATATATATATATATATATATATATATATATATATATATATATATATATATATATATATATATATGTATATATATATATATGTATATATATATATATATATATATATATATATATATATATATATATATATATATATATATATATATATATATATATATATATATATATATATATATATATATATATATATATATATATATATATATATATATATATATATATATATATATATATATATATATATATATATATATATATATATATATATATATATATATATATATATATATATATATATATAATTAAGAATTATTCATGTTAAACGGAAAACACGACCGTGGTTATAAAATTAAATGAACTAGGACATTTATTCGAAACTAATCAAACAAACCTCCTAGCGGAGCTGGTTATAAGAGTTCACGAAGCATCGAAATATCAACATCTACCCTAGACGGTAATTGTTAGAAATGTTAATTTGTTTATCACAATCGATGGAAATTGATAGACAGACTGTTTCGCCCTTATTGGGGCTCATCAGTATCATCCATCCACCGAGAGTGATAACCAAACCAACATTTCAAACGGTCATACATATTTCTTCTAGTACCTCCATGACATATAAATATGACACAGCGCCACCAGTCGGAAACAATTGAACCACATCTTTCAGACAGACAAAAACATTTCGGCAACGAGAATTAGTACACCCGAAGGTGGCTACTATATTCGCTAAGCAAGAGTAAAGTTGACACATCAATTCGATGTGATTCAACATTCACACAACCGCAAGCAGCAATCGCTCCGAATTTTATCGCAATGGCAAATGAATATAAGTAAGAATTATTCGTGTTAAACGGAAAATACGCCCGTGGTTATAAAATTAAGTGAACTAGGACATTTATTTGAAACTAATCAAACAAACTTTCGGTTGATGGATGATACTGATGAGCCCCAATAAGGGCGAAACATAGTCTATCAATTTCCATCGATTGTGATAAACAAATTAACATTTCTAACAATTACCGTCTAGGGTAGATGTTGATATTTCGATGCTTCGTGAACTCTTATAACCAGCTCCGCTAGGAGGTTTGTGTGATTAGTTTCAAATAAATGTCCTAGTTCACTTAATTATATATATATATATATATATATATATATATATATATATATATATATATATATATATATATATATATATATATATATATACATATATATATTATATATATATATATATATATATATATATATATATATATATATTTGTTTGAACTATTTTCCTTAACATCCACCCTATTACTGTAGATATTTTATGTTTTTCATGTGATTCCTCACCCCAATAGCTTTTTATAAGATTGAGTCAGAGGGTTCAAGTTATATACGTGGATTGAGTTGATATTTTATGAAATGTTTTTTTTGTAGTTTCAACTTTTCGCTGTTTGCTCACCTCCACAGTTCCTGTAAATTGAGTTCATATATGTTCAAGAATTCTTATGTAAAAAAAATGGAAAATACCACATTAGCAAAGGAGATCTGCTGCTCACGTGTTTTTCGTATTTCCTTAAATTTCTCCTAAATATATTATTGCATATTATTGACATTCACCAAATAAAAGACAAAGAACTTTTTAATGGTTCACAACTTTTTATTCATCACAATTCAAAGTCGATATGGTCTCAGGCGCTTTTCATATTTTTGTTTTATATTTATATTCTACTAGCTTTAATGAAATAGTGTATACTTAATTGCGCTTATGGGGAGAGCATCAAGGAAAGCGCTCTATATACCATTTTATAACCAGCTCCCAGAAAATTGGCCATCTAACTAAATAAGCTCGGTTAAAAGTACGCCGTTTTATATCAAACGATAGACAGATTGTAATTTGCTAATGGAGCGGCTATGACCTTCCTTGCATCTCGTACAACCTGCTCCTGATATACCCGAGGATGGCGTTTGAAAACTAAGAGATATGCTGTATTTTCTACCCATAAAGATTGAATCTAAATGGAACTAGAATACTAAAGTAGTCCTCAGAACATGGCGTAATATATTCTTAAACAAGTCTACGTATTTCTGAATCTTTCAGTTTCTCTACGCCCAAAATATAATGAAACGGAAATACTGAAATGATATTAATGATGAGGTTTTGTTAATAATTCAGCTACTGGAGGAGTTTTGGTTTTTTATTTTCATTATGTATAGTAAGGAATCAATATGATGGTTATATGAATCAATATTGTCTACACAAATTAGTTATTATATTCATTATTAGATACTTGAGATCACAAAATAATGAAGTTGTCAATGATCTTTATAGCATCGTCTTGTGAACCGACTTACGTATCAGAATGCAATATGTATTCCAGAAATGTTATCAATTCTTTCAGATATATACTTCTGCTCCTGAAAAATATTAGCATAAGCATGTAAGGGACCTTTTTCATGGCGAACTGAGTTGATATGTACCTATATATAAAACTATTGTTTTCTGAAACTCTACAAACAGGAAATTTTTTTTTAAATTTTTAGTATTCTTGTGATAATAAACGTAGTAAATTCAAATTTTGTTCATCATGTTATTAATTTTCATACATAATCAACAACAATAAGTCCCACATATAATGCATTCATTAAAAAAAAAATTATTTTGTAATAAATATCAAGTGGAGCTTGTACCTAACATTTGAAATTAAAAATTCCAAATTCAGACCAATATGAATAACAATATTGATCTATTTCGAGCTATAGATAGTTAAAACTCAAGTCTTTATAAAAATGTGTTCCTCCGGAATTATGCAGTAACAATAAAGCTCTCTACACATACCTCATAGAAATAAAAAAGGAATTTACACTCTCTATACTTTGAAGTTACTATCCGAAAAACTAAGTTCGGTACAATTTCAGATTCAAACGGAAACAAACGATATCCTGGAAAAACAAATATTACCAACATTTCTTCTTTGATTTTTTGTTTGGGGCGGGCATGCAAAAGAGAGGATTGTTTGAGAAAGACCAAAGGACCCTGCTTGACAAATTCGGTTTGCATTCCTGCTCGAGCTTTCCACGTGACTAAGTTCGGTCTGCCGAAGACTTCCCGCGGGCCACTCAGATTTATCATTTTCTACCCTTTGCTTTAAAATTCAGATTCGAAGGGCTCGACTCCTGTACTTTTATTTACTCTTTTATTTATACGCCGGAACTTTTTTGTTTCTGCCTGAGTGCGAGGGGCGATCAGTGTATGAAACAAAAGATAAGGAATATTTCTTTTTAATAAATTATACTGAATCTTTTATTTAAACATGATCAAACACATATAATGGTATAGGTAATCCAGAAATATATTTACATATATATATATATATATATATATATATATATATATATATATATATATACTTTTTTGGGTTTACCTATATAGATGTATTTGATGTAAGAACACAATTCTACACACAAAAACTATTTATGATAGCTTTCTTTCTGCTCTTATGATAAATTATACTGAATCTTTTATTTAAACATGATCAAACTCATATAATGGTATAGGTAATACAGAAATATATTTACATATATATATATATATATATATATATATATATATATATATATATATATATATATATACTTTTTTGGGTTTACCTATATAGATGGATTTGATGTAAGAACACAATTCTACACACAAAAACTATTTATGATAGCTTTCTTTCTGCTCTTATGCTCCAATTCCATTTCGCAAAGTTTTGTGGTACTTATATTGTTGCTGATGGATGATAATCAGCTGTTACCACAAAATTTTGTGAGATGGTGCTATGTGATATTATCCATATTGTGGATATTTTGATTTTCGAACAAGATATGGTTAATTTTTCTTTTGTAGTTAACATATGTTTCTTCACAAAACCTAGAATACCTTCAAAAGGAACAAATAACTTTATGTTCGTACCATTTTTAAAATAATATACCGATCCCCCTACCTATATTTGATATATATATATGAATACATTTATACACATATATATATATATTTTTTTCCGAGGTCCATCAGATGCCAAAAGTCGCCTGCTTGATGAAAATCATACTCCTAAATTTTTATATCTATACCTGTAAAGGGGTGGTAGCCCTTTACATCAAGTGATTTCTGGAAAGAGAACTGACAAACGCAGTCAGCAGATTCTAGGGATAATTTTTTTTATGCCGATTTGGCATAAAAAAAGAGGAATTTTCAGAAGGAGTTTACAGTCAATACAGAAAGGAATCAATTTGGGTACTGAAAATCAAATCAATTGTTTGCGTAGGCGTATCACAGAAGCTGTCAGCTGTCCCAATAATATAATAATAATAATATATATTTATTCTTTAGATATTACACAAATATATAGGATATGTCAGTACAAAAAAATAAAAAAAAGTTAACGAGATGGAAATTTAACAAATATCAGTAGTGATTATACAGCTTTATACCTACATATGTCGGAGATGATTCAAACTTGTTTGTTCTGTGCAATGGAATACATATTGTGTTAGTATGTCGCGTTTCGTAGCCGTGGAAACTGGAAAGCGTATTAAGATCTGACAGCTTTTGGCGAACCAATAACAAACAGTTCAAAATGCAGATACAAGGTAATGGTAAAATCTTATCTTATATCTATGTATATATATATATATATATATATATATATATATATATATATATATATATATATATATATATATATATATATATATATATATATATATATATATATATATATATATATATATATATATATATATATATATATATATATATATATATATATATATGAATTACGTTATGCATAGGATACATTTTTTTGTAGAAGTTAGAGGTTGAGACCTCAATTACTTTCAGGCCAAAATTTACTCTATTTTCCCTTGACTAGCTTTCGGAATACTCTTCTTCAACCTCACTGCTTCTACAATATAAAATACATATCCTTAAAACTAGATCAAAACAACACACTGATTCAGTGTGACAGAGAAAAAATGTTGTGTTTATATTTTAATTTTACCAAAACTCTAGACCTGTAAGTTTTATTTGTGTGTTTTTCCAGAAATTGTTCATTATTGATGTAATTTATTTTTATTAGTATTACTCCTGATGAAGTCACAAATGGTGACGAAATATTGAGTTGATGAGAAAACAAGAGTTTCAATTTCCCGACAGACCGCTTACCTGATATCCTAATATATTCAAATTAAAGTACGGTCGATAACAAGATTTTCAATATATATATATATATATATATATATATATATATATATATATATATATAGATATATATATATATATATATATATATATATATATATATATATATATATATATGTATATATATATATATAGATATATATATATATATATATATATATATATATATATATATAAATATATATATATATATATATATATATATATATATATATATATATATATATATATATATATATATATATATATATATATATCTATATATATATTTATATATATATATATATATATATATATATATATATATATATATATATATATTTATTCGAATTGTTGTTGCCTGTGATCTATTTTTAATCTCTTGATAATTATTAGCAATAACAGGCTGGTTGAATCTTAAAAAGCTCGATTTTAATAAAAAGTTGACGTTTCACTACGATATTCGTAATTGAAATTTCTTTGACATTTATTGATTTGAAAAAATTTTTTTGAAAAGACAAGGCTGCTTTGTCTTGCTAATTATTTATTATATGCTATTCTGATGAGGACCAAAGAGTCCGAAACACGTGTCAACGGCTGCTTCCATATAAACGTTCTATACCGATAATTCTACTCCACATCTTCAATGTTTTCCCATGACTAATTTCTTTGTTGTTAGATAAATAGTACCCTATTATTTTTATTTTCAAACATTACGTAGGTAAAGGTTTCTTTGGTTTCCCTTACCATCTAATGATAACAATTTTGAATGTTAATATTAGACTGAATAGCATATAATAAATAATTAGCAAGACAAAGCAGCCTTGTCTTTTCAAAAAAATTTTTTCAAATCAATAAATGTCAAAGAAATTTCATTTACGAATATCGTAGTGAAACGTCAACTTTTTAATAAAATCGAGTTTTTTAAGATTCAACCAGCCTGTTATTGCTAATAATTATCAAGAGATTAAAAATAGATCACAGGCAACAACAATTCGAATAAATAATTAAATATTGCAAGCTGAAAATATGGCAATGACCCCAAACTTAAGCTGAGAGTTTCAAAAATTGATCTAAACTGTAAGTACCTTTTTTTAAAAGATTTGAAATAAATAAAAAATTTCATTAAAAACGGCTACTTCCATATAAACAAACTATACCGATAATTTTTCTCTACCTATTTAATATTTTCCCGCGACTAATTTCTTTGTTATTGTTTATTTACTCGTTCTTAGTTCTCGCGGATAGCATTAATCGCCTCCGTGGCAAAGTTTGAACAAATCTCCCATACCGGAGAGTTCAAACAATAAACCACAATTGTTGTGATTATCTTCCGTATCAGAGGATTTTGTTTGTTGTACTATTTTCATCTTCAAATTTTCAATCCAATGCTTGGCTACGCCGTTCTGATGAGGACCAAAGAGTCCGAAACACGTGTCAACGGCTGCTTCCATATAAACGTTCTATACCGATAATTCTACTCCACATCTTCAATTTTTTCCCATGACTAATTTCTTTGTTGTTAGATAAATAGTACCCTATTATTTTTATTTTCAAACATTACGTAGGTAAAGGTTTCTTTGGTTTCCCTTACCATCTAATGATAACAATTTTGAATGTTAATATTAGACTGAATAGCATATAATAAATAATTAGCAAGACAAAGCAACCTTGTTGTTTTCAAAAAAATTTTTTCAAATCAATAAATGTCAAAGAAATTTCAATTACGAATATCGTAGTGAAACGTCAACTTTTTAATAAAATCGAGTTTTTTAAGATTCAACCAGCCTGTTATTGCTAATAATTATCAAGAGATTATATATATATATATATATATATATATATATATATATATATATATATATATATATATATATATATAATTTTTAGTGAATTCTTCCAGGGATGCATCACTCGAAAAACTTACCTCGGAACTAAAGTATATCCGGATCTCAGTAAAAATACATAACAACTACTCACTGGCTTCCTTACTGGACGTTTCAAGTTGATTACGAAACACGTATTAATGTGAATCTATGTCCCCCTAAAAATCGACCTATTTTACGTTGGATAGCCTATGTAGAGCGAAACATATTATGTTTGAAGTTCAGTTGTTCACTGTATTAAATAGTTTATAAATTAATAACTTATGTATATGTGTTGCTATACACACGGAATAAAATTTACTCCAAAGTAAAGCAAAGCTTTTCATCATCCCCCTCATCATCCAAAAATTATTCATTTGGTATATAGGTCCTCCTGAAATGACTAAATAATTTTACTCATACGATGCATCAAGTAAGGATTATGATATATTTCTGTATATTTGCTGATTTGCATTCATTTCTGTGAATAAATAACTAGTTTGAGGTAATGAGAGCAGTAGCGAAATGTTTTCGTATGTCACTTTTTGGTGTATATATACTCATATATACATAAATCTTTGATGCAGAGGTGGCCTAAAACTTCTGAAAAATGTGAACAATCAATTTCGCAACTTGAAGAGTTCCTATTAGCCTCAACTAATGGCACGGTATATGAAAAGAATGGTGGCCTAACTCTAAGTCAGTTATTCCACTTCTGCTCTCATGACCTGATCTCTAGAACTGAAGTTCACTTTCATTATTATTGGTCTCTAAAGCAAGAAGCAATTAAACTTGCTTGCTGAGTTAATATTTTAATACATGATTTTGAGTGTTCTTAGACAAAGGATTTTTGCAAATTCTATTCGCTGATTGTTATATACAAGAGTTTTTGTGGATGGAGGTACAAACTAATGTTTGGATTTCATTCATTTCTTAATTTTCAGTGGCTTTAATTTTGTAAATGGCATATATTGAGCCTCTAAGAAAAAAACCAGAAAATATAGTAAACTAGTTTAAAATATTATATTTCAACATAATATGTATATCCTATAGCCCCTTTCCAGGGTTGGGAACTTTCGACAGCTGCCCTCATTCCGTTTATTATTTCAAAAAAGTTTTAGTTTCGATGTAATATCATGAACAATTAAACAGAGAATTTTAAAGTATGATACTTTTCATAATCAGAATTTACGTACTAAACTCACTTAACGGGAAATTTTTTGTGAAACTTATTTCACTTCAATATATTCACATTTCCATTTCATAAATAAAGAACATGGAAAATTCAGTTACAATATGAAAAAACTCGTGACTAGCAGAGATCCATCACTATAGTCATATTTTAACGAATTGAATTTTATTTTGAAAAATCACGCTTCAATAGCAAACCTAATTAAGAAGATGGAAATAATTTATCTTATTGAAAAAAAAAATGAAGTGCATCGTGGTGAAAAAATGTTTAAACCAATGAAGGAACCTACCTCAACATCAGCTCAATCCACGTAAAAATTTCAACCCTACTGTAAAAAAAAATTTCACGAAGTGCATCGTGCGAAGCAGGTCGAGGTGCGTTTTGAACGGAATAGTCTTCGCGCGGGGCAGTGCGACTGAGGAAAATGGTTGAAAGTAACCAAAGTCACTTCTTCAACATTAAATACCAAGTTTGAAATATCAAACTCGATCTGGAGAAGCTGTGGACATTGGTAAATTTTGAAAAACCACGAAAAAACAGGAAATATTGAAAATTGCGGCTGTTGCAGAAATTCACCGAAATATGCCAATATGTACAGGGAATATATATATATATATATATATATATATATATATATATATATATATATATATATATATATATATATATATATAATATATATATATAATATTATATAATATATATATATATTATATTATATATTATATTTATATATATATATATATATATATATATATATATATATACATACTAGCTGAGAGAAAAAAAAATGAAAATCGCGATGCAAAAATAGGGGTTGATCGTAGAAGGGTATTTTTCTATTCTAAGTCATGACAAAATAAAAATGACATAGATTAGAAATAATTTTATATGGTGGTTAAGTATTCTCAAATTTTCTAATTTCCCGCGCAATTTTCACAAGAACCTTCTTCTGACAATAAAAAATACAACAAAAAAAGAATTAGTGAAATTGGTCCAGCTGTTCAAGCGTGATGGCGTGACCAAGGGAAATAAGGATTCATTTTTATATATGGAATTTTTCGAAAACCGTTGTCTAGAAGGTCTAAAACGGATAGAATATACTGCAATAATATGTATATTAAAGAATAAAATACGACTTAAAATGGTCGGTATACACGCCTTGTTGAGCAGAGATACAGTGACCATCTGTGAGGCAGGTGGGCTGGGTTCGAATCCTGGGTTAAATATGGATATTTGTGTAGGTCTATAAGTTTCAGTGATTCAATTACAAATTAATACTTGGGTAATGTATGTTGTTAGAAAACTCATAGCCCATTTACAACCGGAGTTAAACTGTAGGAGTAAGCAAACAAAAAACTTGTCGTTAATATACTTGCATAAGAACTAGCAATTTTACTGCTTTCTTCAATGTGAAACTTTAAAAAAAATGGAAATAATAGTGCTATTAATTGTAAATGTAGGTATAGGGTATAGGTCCAAGATCATACTGACCTTAATTCTGAATAAAATGAATAGTTTGAAAGATAGGATGTTATTTCAAAGTAATGTTCAATTTGCTTCATCAATATACATTCGAGTGGTTCATTTTGAATTCACTTCAATTTAAACTAGTACAAGTTTGATAAAATATCTATCAACAGATTTGTCGTTCAATCCTTACTAGTCATTATTAGTGTAAAAAAATGAGCGTGACTTGCGCAGCTAGCAGATATTGGTACCCCTCTGAGAAAATTATAAATATTGATCCCTAAGTTCCGGACGTTGGTGTTTTCTTATAGAAAATTTTCTCTTCTTTTCAAATCCTTTTGTAGATATCAAAAATCTCAATTAGTTTTTGAGATAATTGCAAAAAACCAAACTCCTCTTTTTTTCTTTTAGTAAATTGTTTATAACTTTTACAATTTTCGGTAGTAGAATGTCATTTTTTTCAGAAAACATCTGTAGGTATGCTATTCCGAATCGAATGAAACCTTGCTCATATTTTTCCGAGATTGCTGAAAAAAAGTTGAACAAAAAAGCACTTGTTGTCTAGACTATGACTATATTATCAAAGAAACGTATTAATCAATTATTAAAATAGTTTTGAGTTATCACAAAAATAGTTATTTAATCAAATCAAAAATTCCAAACTATAGATTCAATTCAATATGAGTAATATTTCACAGCTTCATACACAACCGAATTTGGAATTAGGACAATAAAAAATTCCCTGCAGTTGCCGACGCAATATCCAGCATAATCGAAGGGAAAACACTTCGATTTCTTGATTCGGAAGTTCATTTCTCGCAAGGGGCAGAAGCTGGAAACCTCCGCCGCCGCCGCCGCATCGTCTGTACACAGTTGGCCTGGTAATTTAATAACCATCCCCGGTGGTGCTGGCAGTCTCCGATATCCCCAGTCTTATTGATTCAATAAAGAAATGATCGCACAATGTGCTCTATTACACCCCAAAGCTGTGTACACCGTGTATCCGTTATATCATTAATTTTGAGTTGAAGCTCGGTGATATTGATTACTCAAGTTTTTTCTCAAAGTTTTTTTAGTTAAAATAAACAGAGTATGTTTCTCTAATCTAGTCTATAACTCTATAAGACAAAAAAAACTTTTCATCCATGTACAAGGTGGGCCAATTTCGATGGGATTTGGGAGTTTAGGGTACTTCTAGCATATATAGCGAATTGACATGTCCTGGGCTCGATTTTCTGAACAACTTTAAATATGAAAACCGCTTTTTGATACGTCAGATCGTTTTCGAGATACAGGGGTATTTTCAAAAGTTTGCATTTCTAAAAAGTCACCATATCTTTTTTATTATCGAAATTTCCAATTAGTAGAGGCCTTTTTTATAGTTTTTTCGAAGACCAATCCACCACTGGAAACCAACATGTCAAATTACATTCAGTTCTTGAGATACATCACAAACTTGATATATTTTTTATGGAGCATGCCGTATTTTAGTTTTTTCTCAAAATCTACATGAAATTTCCTTCAAAATGATGTTTCGCACGCAAGGTTCCGATTATTAGTTTTTTTAATATTTCACGTTTTCAAAAATTACCATAGTTGGCTGCGATTTGAGTTTTGATAATAAAAAAGATATGCCGACTTTTCAAAAATGCTAACTTTTCCTCTGTAGCTCGAAAACTATGCTGAAAGTATCCTACACTGCCATCGAAATTGGCCCACGCTGTACAACAATGATTGCGAAGCTTTTACTTGAGTCTTTCTAAACTGGAAATGAAGAGAATAACTTTCTTTTCTTTGGGTTCCCTGTGCTCTAGTAAAATGTGGTTCAAATAATTAAATTAAATATATAATATTCTACCAATATCACACAATTTTATAGAACTAGAGGAAAGGGAATAAAATTTAAGTAGGTAGGTATACCTACTTCTATCGCAGATTTGATATCAAATATTTTAATTTCCCTATGCTCTAGTGAAATGTGGTTTGAATAAATAAATAGACAAGCAAATATTCTACCAAAATCACATAATTTTATAGTACTAGAGGATAGGAAAAAAAAAAGTTTTGTTATAAAATTTTCTTACCGAATCTCCCGCGAGCATGAATTAATATTCCGGAAATTTTCCCCAATTGCAAATTTTTTAAGAAAATTTTCAAAAAATTCGCACTTCGAGAAAATTTCCGGAAATAGTTCATGCTCTAGGGAGATTATAAGTGAAAATTTTTCGACAAAACGTGACATTTTGAAATTTATTTGGAATGATCTTGTCAAACTCAATCATGTCGTCTTAGTTATTGATAATTGCACTGAATGCAATTATCTTAAATAATTGCACAAGTGCATCAAAATTACCGATAATTTTGCATGACAGCGTGTTCTCAAAAAACTGCATGAGTTAATTTTCATGTTTGTCGGGCTCTTTCATTCAGCCATAACTCTTTCTCCAAAATATGAAAATGACCGAATGCAGTTTTTTAAAGACAACACGCTGGAATGCGAAATTATCCGGTTATTTTGATGCACGAGTGTCATTTGGGGGAATATTTCCCGAATAAACTTTCAACTTGTCAAACTGACGTTAGTACATAATTCATAAATTCTCAGCTTGTCATCAATAACCTTAATATGAACTATGCTACTATGCAATTATCGGTCTACAATGCAATTATCACAGGGCTCTTTCGCTTTCTACAATGCAATTATCGATGTAATTTTCGATAATTGCATTCCATTTCCAAGGGATTTTTGACAGGAGGGAAATATTCAGTGTAATTTTGACATCATTGGGTGAAATTGTTCTATATGACACGAAATCACAAAATTTGATTGGTTGTTAGAACTGTAAAAAAAATTTTATTTTAATTGAGTTGTATTTATATATTTGTACTGGACTTACGCAATCCATCACTTATTTTGATAAAAATGTTTATAATTAATGCATTTCTAAGTGTTCACTTCTGTTGGCAGTCCCCATGACTGCCTCCCTTTTTTCCTCGATATTTTCACTTAGTAACATATAGAAAATATTTTAACATTAGGGTGCAAGTGTTGTGATTTCCCTCTGAGTATGTATTTTTCAAAAAACTTTTCTCGAATTGTGAATAAATTACTAGATTGAAGAAATATATTTCAAAACATATCCCTTTATCAATTTTTCAATGAAATGATTCAAAGACACATTTTTTTCAACATTATTTGTATAATTATATATAATAAATAAACGAGACACCCCATTGGAATATAGTTTATTTTTCTATATACTATGATATCAAATAATAGGCACAATCAAATCAATCAATAACATTAGAGACTAACTAGGTACATGAAAATAAAAATCCTCTTATAGTCACATTAACACTGCTACTCACCTGACTTCATCATCTTCAACCTTAACTTCTACTGAATCACTTTCTCAATTATTTCTTTATAAATAATAATAAATCAAAAACGTTCGAGAGTAATCGAGTGGAAAAGATAGATTATCAGTATTTTGACGCGCACGTCTTGATTAACATATTCGTATATACGAATACAGCTGACGTGCACGAATAGCAAAACTGATGAGTTGTTCGAAATCTTACACTTTTTCTAGCGTAGCTCTCATTCCCCAACTGCCTGAATTGTAACGTTTGTTAAGGAATCCTGAAACTGAATTTTATTACATTTTGGGCTCATTTTGTCGCTTCGGATTCTGTATCAGAAGTAGACCTGGTAGAAAGGAAAAAAGGACGTGTTTCATTCCTCCCTCAAGTGTGTGTCAGGGAGGCGGGCAGCTTGAGGTTGGGATTAACTTCTGCAGCATGTTTAGAGGATACACTTGTATAAGTGCATTAAGGATAGGTGAGAAGGGATATTTATGTAACATAGGAAGTGTGGGTATGGTTCAGAGGATTAATACTGGCCCAGCATTCGCCTTATAAGTTTGCAAGCAGTGACTTACATTACCATGAGAAAACCTCTGAAAAAATGTCATAGCAGATCAGTCGGCTCCGGGGTTTGAACCCAAAACCTCCCAAATACTAGCCAGCGTATCTATATACTCGAATAGTAGCTTCGTGACTTGGTAGAAGCGTATCGTGCATCATAATGTAACATATTTCGTGTGAATCTTGAAAAACAATAAATAAGGGATTGGCAGACTAATCCGCAACTAGAAAATAATATGAAAATGTCACAGCCATTCCTGAATAAATTTTTCCAGATCAAAATAAAAGCCAAAAAAGTGTAAGGAATCCAAGCGCTAAAATAGGTTAAACTTTCTTGACAAAATGATAGCAATTTTTTGTAACCAACCCATAAGTTTGAATATTGATTTCTAAATCTAGACGAGCATCACATGTGTAAATACTTACTATTTGTATAAAATAAAATTCGCGTGAGCAGCACAGCCCAAACACTAAGGTCCTTTTTTTCTCTCATTTGTGTTCCTTTCTACATGAGTATATACGAAAAATCCTGAAATCCACGCATGAAATTTGAACCCTCTATCATCTATCATCTATCTGGCGGAGCTGTGAAGGTGGACGAATCTATATCAAAATGGCAGTGATAAAGTGAGAAACTTCTTTAACATCAGCTCAACGCAACTACCAAGTTTCAACCCTCTAACTCAATCTAAAGAAGCTGATGTGGAGATACACAAAACCCCAAAAACTAGGAATGATCAAGAAATCTCTACATGAAAAAAAAAAGGCACTAACAAAAACTTAATCGACGAACAAATTTTCAACCCTCTAACACAAATTGGAGTAAGTTTATGGGTTAAAAAATCTATCAAAAACAGGTTTTTTTTCCAAAGAGTTAATTCTAATTGCCCTAGAGGGATTAATTTTGGATATTTCATTCATAATTAATGTACACATCTTTTGAAACCACTTATGCACCTCCCTGCCATTTCACTGTACAAAGTTTGAAAATGGCAAAACTTTGACTGAGTTCAATTTCAAATTTCCTAATTCAGATATTATAACTCATATTATTATATTGTATCACAAAGTGAAGTTATATCAACTCAACAGTGAAAATTGTTTCGTATTGCACTTAGTGAACACATACAATATTGAACTTCTATGCGAAGGAATCCAGAAATTGATTTTCGAACATCTCTACTAGTTCACGTCTGATACTAACTCAAATCTTCTAAATATTTCATTTACGCCATACTGTCATCAGTTACAAACAATCTTACGTAGGTAGTAAGCCAATTTCTGTTTACCAGTTCGCTCTCTGATTGTTTGTCATTTCCTCTGAATCCTACATCACAATTCGAATGAACGTAATTACATTTCATCTTTGTTTGTCTTTAATTCGCCAAAGGCAGTACAACCCTGATATATTAGAATTGTTCCCGGGTTCAATTTGGCTTTTTATTCAAATGCCAAAGAACGTTTCAGTTTACCCCACTGTTTTATTGGCTTCCTCGGCTGCACTAAAATTCCAATTTATGTGATACTTGCTCGAACGATGCCAGTGAAGACATTTTATGCAAATAGTAAATTTTTGGCTAAAATATGCCTAGATTTGCTCTTTCCACATATTGACAAAATGGTTTTTTTTTCATATTTTTCACGAAATTTAATAGAAAAAACTATTTTTGAGATATTTTGTGTTTTTATGTCTGATGTGTAAGCACACTCACACGCACGCACGCACACACAGACATATATATATATATATATATATATATATATATATATATATATATATATATATATATATATATATATATATATATATATATATATATATATATATATATATATATATATATATATATAGTGCTATTCGCGAAAATATAAAACCGCAAACCCTGATGCGTACTACGTCCATTCCTGCCATCGTCAAATGATAAGCCTGTTGGGAAAAAGGAAAAGAAAAGGAAACACACGTGTTTCATTCATCCCAGAAATATTGTGTCAGTGGGGCGGGTAGATTGAGTTTGGAATTAATTCCTTCAGCCAGATCAGACGATACACTTGTATGTACAAGTGCATTAAGGATAGGTGAGACGGTATATTTATGGAAAATAGGAAGTGTGGGTAGGGTTCAGATAATTAATACTGGCCCAGCATTTGCCTTATAAGTTTGCAAGCAGTGACTTACATTACCGTGAGGAAACCTCTGAAAAAAACTCATAGCAGACCAGTCGGCCCCGGGGTTTGAACCCGAACCTCCCAAATACTAGCCAGCGTATCTAAGTACTCGACTAACTAGCTTGGTGCCCGCTCGACCATCGATCCGTTATTTATAGGCACCCAGCACCGGTACACCCCACGCCCGCCGACCACTGCCAACCGCGATGAAATGTACTGCCCGCCAGCCAGTATGCCTCTGATTTTTTAATCTCTGGTATCTTCTAAGATATCCATTTTAATGAAATGCTGTTAAGGGCAGTTTTGATCTACATGAAATGTACAACGTATGTATTGTATTTAATTGGATAAGGAATAATACTATTTTGTAATATGTAAAAAATAAAAATGGTTACTATGGGTTATCCTTAGGAGATAAATATATACCATATCGATTTTTTTACGATATACAATTCGGTAGTACATTAATTTGATCTATCTCGTAAGGTTTATCCAGCGTTTGCGATTTAAGCACACAAAAATATATTTTGCGAATTTTCTGTACTATAATAAATATATATATATATATATATATATATATATATATATATATATATATATATATATATATATATATATATATATATTATACATAAATTCCTTCCTCTTGAATCGCTCTTTCTATTGCTGAAAACTGCATTAAAAAATCTGTCGAGTAGTTCTAAATATCCTAGTGAACAGACAGCAGAAGTGACTTCATTTTATACTATGTAAATATTTATATATATATATATATATATATATATATATATATATATATATATATAAAATATATATATATATATATATATATATATAAATATATATATTATATATATATATATATATATATATATTTATATATAATATTTAAATTATTATATAAAATATATTATATATATATATATATATATATATATATATATACATAATATATATATATATATATATATATATATATATAGATATTATATAATTTATTCAATTGTTGTTGCCTGTGATCTATTTTTAATCTTCTTGATAATTATTAGCAATAACAGGCTGGTTTGAATGATACATTTTTCATCTTAAATTTTCAATCCAATGCTTTGCTACGCCGTTCTGATGAGACCAAAGAGTCCGAAAACACGTGTCAACGGCTGCTTCCATATAAACGTACTATACCGATAATTTTACTCCACATCTTTAATGTTTTCCCATGACTCATTTCTTTGTTGTTAGATAAATAATACCCTAAGTATTTTTATTTTCAAACATTACGTAGGTAAAGGTTTCTTGGGTTTCCCTTAACCTTCTAATCATAACATTTTATGAATGTTAATATTAGACTGAATAGTATATAGTAAATAACTAGCAGACAAGCAGCCTTATTTTTTCAATTTTTTCACATCAATAATGGTCAAAGAAATTTCAATTGAGAATATCGAAGTAAACGTCAACTCTTTAATAGAATCGAGTTTTTTAAGATTCAACCAGCCTGTTATTGCTAATAATTATCAAGAGATTAAAAATAGATCACAGGCAACAACAATCGAATAAATAATTAAATATTTGCAAGCTGAAAATATGGCAATGACCCCAAAACTTAAGCTGAGAGTTTCAAGGTTTTTATAAAACTGTAAGTAAATTTTTTTTTAAAGATTTTGAAATTCTAATAAATAAAAAATTTCATTAAAAACGGCTACTTCCATATAAAACGAAACTATACCGATAATTTTGCTTAACCCTATTTAATATTTTCCGCGACTAATTTCTTTGTATTGTTATTTACTCGTTCTTAGTTCTCGCGGATAGCATTAATCGCCTCCGTGGCAAAGTTTGACCAAATCTCCCATACCGGAGAGTTCAAACAATAAACCACAATGAGGGTGATTGTCTTCCGTATCAGAGGATTTTGTTTGTTGTACTATTTTCATCTTTCAATTTTCAATCAATGCTTGCTACGCCGTTCTGATGAGGACCAAAGAGTCCGAAAACGTGTTCAACGGCTGCTTCCATATAAACGTACTATTACCGATAATTTTACTCCACATCTTTAATGTTTTCCCATGACTCATTTCTTTGTTGTTAGATAAATAATACCCTTATTATTTTTATTTTCAAACATTATACGTAGGTAAAGGTTTCTTTGGTTTCCCTTACCATCTAATACATTTTTGAATGTTAATTATTAGACTGAATAGTTGAATAGTAAATAACTTAGCAGGACAAGGCAGCCTTATTTTTTCAATTTTTTTCACATCAATAAATGTCAAAGAAAATTTCAATGAGAATATCGAAGTAAAACGTCAACTCTTTAATAGAATCGAGTTTTTTAAGATTAACCAGCTGTTATTGCTTAATAATTATCAAAGATAGTATATATATCATATATATATATATATATATATATATATATATATATATATATATATATATATATATATATATATACGTATCAATACATCCAAGATCAAGAAAACTTCTAATATCTTGGTCCTAGATTTATAAAACGGATTCAAGAACCACTCCCTTTAGTCATTCTATACTTTCTCTACAGTACAATAGTTTATTATTTTCGAGGAAAATATGATTAAGGAAATATTCCAAATGTTTCGATAATGAAAATAATCCAAAGAAATAAAGTATATGCCTAGTGTACAAGATATCAAATTTCAATTAATTGAGTCAAAACAAGACAGTAAATCTTTCCAATCATTACTGTTGTTAGTTGACTCGGAGACATAGCCAGATAGAATCGGCGCAATAAATCCTAAACTAATCCCAAGTTAGCTTTTATAGCCGCGGTCGATAAGGCGGCGAATCAAATTTCCAAATAAGATATATCCCACTTCTGAAGTTGTTTGTTGGTGAACCGACTAAAAGTTTAGACTGTGATCGTGAGGGATTCAGTAGCAGAAATTATGGGACTAATTCCTTTTCATTTAATACGTTGGATTCAAATGATTCAATCGGTTTTTTACATTTGACAAATTCAATGCGAAATTTTCAAAATGAAGTTTCTGAAAAGTTATGCACGAGTAAATATATTTCAGTAGTGATCAATAATCAAATAAATTTCACTAAAAAGCATGATAATATTCTAGAATGCCATCCGTGTGTCCGAAATTTTAAAATACGGTGTTAGTATTAATTTATAATAAATATTGATTTGTGTAAACGGAGTAGATCTGAATGAATGTCAAGGAAATTGGGGAATCTGTTTTTTTCACTGTGAAATAATGCAATATTAGGGAATAATTATAATAGAAAATAAATTTTTCATATTTTCGCTATACCGCCCTCTCGTGTATCATATTCATAAGCAGTTTCAATTGCTGTCTTGTGTGAATCCTGATTGATTGGTGAAATGAAAAAAATTGAATTTTCTCCAAATATAACACTCTGTCTGAAATATTAAACGATTTGTTTTTTGTCCAGTGAATGTGTATAGATCCCTCTCAAATAATAGTTTATTTATACTAGGTGTAACCATTTGAAACATTTCACCTGGACGATTTTTGAGGAAAACCTCTGTTGTTAAATGTGTCGCTCAAATAAATCGAGAAAACTGTTTACTAACGAATTTTAGTTAACAACATGATCAAATTTCAAATAATTTATTTCGATGGTAATGCACAGGTGAGTTTATTATTATTCTCAAAAGTGGAAGCATGTGGTAAAATAATGCATGAATAAAATATTCGGAAAAATGTTCTACGTATTACTGTTAGAACTTTGAACATAAAATTAATTCAAATTTTTTCGAAAAAAGTTTTTGACATTCATTTCAGAGCAAAACCAAAATATATATCATTACAATCGGAATAGCTTTGACTCATGTTCTACTTGACCCTCCATGTAATTTCAAATTTTTGAAGGGGTTACCACCTTGTTTAGAAAGATGACTCTTCATCCATCAATTAACGATCAAAAGATGTACCGTGGAAAATAAAATCGATTTTTTCTTAATTTTGCTGGAAAAATCCTTACCATAAAAATATTAAATAATCCAAGAGAAGCGTTTTAAATGTATAGCGATTCATAAATATAACATATAATTAACTATTGCCCTAAATCAACCATTTATAAAATTTTGACATCGTCAAGTTAAGAATCTTATATAAGAAAATCGTCAGACCTTTTGTAACATATGCATGTGAAACATGGACCATGACTGTAAGTGATACTGTAATTTTAAGACGTTTCGAGCGGAAAATACTACGAAAAATCTACGGTCCCTACAGCCACCCAGAAATAGCCCATTACATAATAAGAACTAACGCTGAACTAGCCCAGTTCTACAATAGCCGGACATCGTACAAGAAATAAAAGCAAATAGGCTGAGATAGGCTGGCCACATACAAAGGAGCCAGAACACAAGACTCATTAAATCTGTATGGGAGGAGGCCTCCCAAGGAAAGAGGCCGCTAGGAAGGCCTAAATTGAGATGGCGAGATAACATAAAGAAGGAGCTCTCAACTCTGGGAAGCGAAGTAAATAGATGGCAGGAAATTGCAGTAGATCGTAACAGATGGAGAGAGGTAGTACAGGCAGCAAAAACCCACCCTGGGTGGTAAGGCTACGGAAGAAGAAGAAGAAAGTACAGCTGAAATTCAGCTTCCTAGAACCTGATGAAGGGTGCATGAAGATACAAAAAAAATGGATTTCGAAGGATTTTGCACTCCCCAACAATTCCAAGTTCAGTTGGAGGGTTGGGAGTTTTTTACTTAGACTGAGCAGATATTTTGAAGATATGCGCATCTTCACAGTTCTTCTAGATTGAATTAGATGCTCGAAATTTATCACGTAGATTGAGTTGACATTAAGGAATATCACTGTGGTCTGAACTATTTTCCTCCCCCGCCGCCATGTAAATGTAGGCATTTCATATTTTCCAGTTAGTTTTGAGGTTTTGCGTAACTCCAGAGCTTCTGCTGATCGAGATAGAGGGTTGACAATTGGTAAATGGATTGAGTTGCTGAAAAGTGCACAGTGGAATTTCAGTTGATTTGTCTACAGCTGCAATTTTTATGTGGAAACTACAAGCGTTTTTGAGGATCTTCGAGTATTATACATCTCTATAGTTGAAGTTCTAACTCGAATTCGACTGATATTAGAAATACGTTTTTTGGGTGTTTCACATGTTTTTTCTCACGGCTGCCATTTCAATGTTATTCAGATATTAATGCATTACACACCTTTTCAGCTCCTGAAAATTACCTCAAGGATTCAAGAATTTGGATGTGAAAAGAACAATAATGAGGGAGAAATACGACCTCAGTGATGAAGCTTCGCTGCTCGCTCGTTTTCATAATTTTTTCTAACTGGAAATAAATGACTCGATTCTTCATTAGCCATACTCTAGATATCAGTAAGAGTATATTTCCATGTATTATTGGGCTTTTCATCAAAATATCACCTTCGAATTAAATAACAGCTGAAATTTTCTTCGTTTGAAATCAAAACATAAATAAAATTTGATGGAGTTTTAAATATTTATTTTTTCATTTTATACATTTATCTTCTACCTCTGTTTTATGCATAAAGTAGTATTTGGGTTAACGTTCTAATTTTGCTTCAACAGTGCTCATTTTCAAGGGCACAATACTTGAAATCTCAAGTATATGTTCAACCTAATCTGAAGTCCTTTTTATTTCCTTTATCACGGATCGAACTTCTCCATGGTTTCCGAAGTCACATTCTAATAGTCCAGCAATGCAAGACGAGGGACCCGAGCCTGATTGGTTGAAGGATCGAGTGCTGGTCATTCAGCTGACCCTTCGGAAAATACATTATACGGGTCGCACGATATTTTTTATTGCTTTCCCTTTACGACGTCCTTCCAATTTCGTAATCATACTCGAGTTGATCTCACCGAATGAATTGTTTCTTTCCACATTTATCTCTGCCGGGGGTCCTTCCGAAAACTGCACTTGAATTAGTTGAATCCATATAAATACAATCGAAAATAATTAACGATGTTGAACAATAGATAATTAATACAATGAATAATTAATTATTGCACTATTGGAAATCGTTAAATGAGGGGGATGGCTATATGAGTTCCAACACCTATTCATCACTTTACATGTTGGCGAATATATCAAGCTATTGAATACTAAAGTGTTCTCCGATAGATACACATATCACAGTGATAGATAAAAAATCAGGAATAAGGTGTAATCAAACTTCAGTATAGCTACCGTGCAATGAGTAAGAAAGGTGCATTAATCCAAATTTTTCAGACCAGTGGCAAAAATATGAAAATTCATACAACATATCCGAAATTTAGCCATATAGGTCTTTTAGTAGGGTAAATGGAGCTAAAAACTGACTAGGAGGGTTGGAAATGAGCACGTGAATTGAGTTGATAATGCTAAGGAAGTATTTTTTGTTGGTGTGAACTTTCTACCACCTCCGCCATTTTTAAGTGGAGATTTCTTATTCTTTCATAGGATTTGTGGTTCTCCAGATCAATGGAGGGTGCACTGTAGTGGTTTCAACTATTTTCCATGATTGCTGCCATTTTAGTGAAGACTTTTCATGTTTTTCCGTGATTTTGGTGTTTTCATTACTACCACAGCTTCTGCTGATTGAGATAGAGGGTTGAAGTTTGGTGGATGTATTAAGTTGATATCAGTCAACTTTTTAATTAAAGTTTCAATTAATTGCTTTGACTGCCGCAGTTTTCAGGTTGAAGTTTCAATCGTATATGAGCATTTTCGAGCATAGCTCATCCCTATAACTACTTCAACTTCTGTTTGAAGCCTGAAAATGTTTACTCAAACTCTAGTGATGCTAGAGAGGTGGTCAGTTGATGTTCGGTTATGATATTTGGAAGATTCAAATGTTTTTTCTCATTGCCGAAATTTAGATATTATATTCTTTTTTTGTAGGTATTTGAGTTTTATGCATCTTTTCAATCCTCCAAATTCACTATGGAGATTAATAATAAGAATGTAAATAGAACAAAAAGTATATGAAAATCAGATTTCTTCATTATACATTCGTGAAACAATGAATTTGACTTCTGTGCATTCACATAAATTTACCTTATGCTTTAAAGACTTTTTGAAATAAAAACATGAACTTGTAGCATATGTATATATATATATATATATATATATATATATATATATATATACAGGATTACAGGGTGTCGCACCGGGAACTGAATCGATCGATATAGAACAAAGTACAGATCAGAAAATTTTGAAAATTTAGATGATTACTAATGTCGGTGTGGCCAATCCAACCAAAATAATTACAAGCAGCTGGCACTTCCGTTTATAACGGAAGTCGATACCAACTTGCTTAATTCAAATAGAACATCCTATATATTTCAGGGATTTCGAAGAGAGCATAACATTCTGAGTCGGAAATGTTAAAAATACGCTATGCCTAAAATTAGCCGTTTTAGAGATATTTGACATTTTATAGAAAATTTGACAGGTGCAACAGTTTACAAGAATCGGTATAACTTTCTTCCTGTAAAAGATACTCATTTGCTTCTTGTCACATGAAAAGAACACAACAAGAACTACGTTCTACAACTGAAATTAGTTCATAATATCATACCAAGTGTTCCGTTTTTCGCGTTACATTTCGTCAACTTCAAACCGCGAAAACTTGTTTAGGTCAAATGGAACACCCTGTATTTTTGTACGTCAAGTTGTGTAAAATTGAATTCCCTTTTTTCTGATGTTAGCATTGTGAGGGTTGAGGTTACATTTTTTTGTAATATTTGTGATTTTATTAGAAATTCATGAATTGTTGTAATCATTTCATCAAAATAGCCGTGATTAGAAACAATCAGTCATTATCTTATGTAATAAGGAATGAAGTAGTACTTCGTGTAAAACGAGTGAATTTTTTTTTATTTCATTTTTCAAAATTTTAATTTTTTTTTTCAACTTTTTTTTCTAAATTTACCACTTTATTCCTCATTGAGTACCTAGTACGTGAACACAGCTTAATCATAATCACATTATCTTATATAAAAAATGCTAGCATGTTTAAATTAATCCCATGAAGACTTTTTAAATTTGTTTATTATTTATGGAGAATGTAAGTAATAAATTATATCAAGAACTTGCAGCACATTTGCTACTCGATATCCAGGAAAACAGAAACCGTCACCAAACACTGTAGAACGCATACTGGAAAATTTTAAAAATTATGACTCTGTCAAGGCAAAAATTCAAAGAAGAAAGCCTATTGTTGATGACGAAAACATAGAAATAGTCATTCTGGGATATTTTCATGCATTTCCAAGGATGTCATCAAGACAAGCTGCTCTGGATTCGGGACTATGCAAGGATTTAATTCACAGAATCTTATTAAAACATAAGTTTCATCCGTTTTTATTCCATATGGTTCAAGGATTAATGGAAACAGAATTCCTAAGAAGACAGAATTTTTGTGAGTTTATTCTAATAAGCTCTGAGGGTGACGATTCTTATTTAGGAAATATTATATGGACAGATGAAGCAAAATTTACCACAAATGTTCCATTTGTAATAAGCAAGTTGGTATCGACTACCGGTATAAGCGGAAGTGTCAGCTGCTTGTGATTATTTTGGTTGAATTGACCACACCGACATTAGTAATCATCTAAATTTTCAAAATTGTCTGACCTGTACTTTGTTCTATATCGATCGATTCAGTTCGCGGTGCGACATCCTGTATATATATATATATATATATATATATATATATATATATATATATATATATATATATATATAAAGATATATATATACGAAAAACTTGGTTCTTGGAATGAACCGCGTAAAAGATTTGAAAAATCTCGACGTTTCGGCTCCTTTTGCGACGCCATCTTCAGGATAATTAGAAACTATGAAATGAGAACTATAAAAATTTTCGATTCCTCCTAATTCGACTCGTGGAGTAGGCATATTGAGGCCACGTATCTGAATTATTCCCCTTCTAATTCTCCTGAAGATGGCTTCGCAAAAGGAGCCGAAACGTCGAGATTTTTCAAATCTTTTACGCGGTTCATTCCGACAAACAACTTTTTCAAATACTTCCGACCGCGGAAATCTTTCTGAACATATATATATATATATATATATATATATATATATATATATATATATATATATATATATATATATATATATATATATATATATATATATATATAAATATATATATATATATATATATATATATATACATATATATACATATATATACATATATATATATATATATATATATATATATATATATATAGAATTATATACCTATATATGTATATTTAATAGAAATGTTATTCGCGTATATCGTTTTAAATTAAAGATTTACAGGTACTCTAATTAAAACTAATAATTAAAAATTAATTCTAATAATAATATGATCTGTATCTCACAAAATAATGAATGAAGTCCCCAAGTGAAATTAAGAAAAATAAAATACAGAATTGCATTCGACCTTTGAGTTCTACTTTAATTAGTCGCTTATGGGCACTGTACTACCGTATTTTGTTCGAAGTTTATAATGAGCATCAGAGGTACAGCCACCTTGCACTGGAAATTCCCGGAAGGTACATAATTGAGAAGACTTGGGGTCTGGTTCTTTCATCGCCTAGGTGATCCGGCGAGGTGAAAGGTTGCCATAGAAGTGCCCTCTCAGCTGGAAAGTCGCGTCGCCATTAGACGAGTCTAAATATCATTACGACCACTGATCTGAAAAACTCCAACAGCAGATATGAAGAAATTAAAAGTAATTGGATTCGAAGTAGGTGTATGAGATATGGAAGCGATGCATATATGTGACAATTTCTCTAAGCGTGTTAGATTAGCTTTTGGATATGCACTAGTCCTTAAACTTAATTATTATAAAATTCAGAGGTACAATTTATATTCAATGTTTATCTTCATTGCCAAATGGTTGATTGCAAAAATTATTTATATTATTCATTTTCATGGTTTATATTATATACATTATCGAGATAATTTCATTTATATATTTGTATCAAGATTCAGATTATATATATATATATATATATATATATATATATTATATTATATATATTTATATTTATATATATATATATATATATATATATATATATATATATATATATATAAATATATATATAAATATAAATATATATAAAATATATAAATAAATATATATATATATATATATATATTATAATATATATATAATATATATATATAATATATATACATATATATATATATATATATATATAATATATATATATATATATATATATATAAGACAATTATTATAGATGATATATAATAAACCGAAATTTATTTCTCTGTAAACAAAGGTTAAATTTTATTCACTAATTACAACGACTATTTACACTATACAATCTCACCTGTAAACAAAGAAACGACAATTTGAGTCTATTAATATCACTTCCTTATTCACAGTTATTAATCTACTTAATATTAATAAATATGTCAAGTTTGGCAATGATGTGTCAATTGCAGTTGAAGTTTAGCGATCTCATACAAATTTATATGGATATATAGCTACATGCAGAGCGCACTATATTTGAAATAAAGAAACTATATTTTCTTTACATCTCCCCTCCTTCAGGGTGAGAATTGCTAAGGCGATTCTCATCAATACTTTTTTCATTCTTCTTCATCTGCGCATTCCTGTGTTTCTGATGCTGGAATAAGTTTCGTAACATGAAATAAATTTTTATCAATTTTTCTATCACTTATTTTTATCTTGTATAATGTGTCCGAAACTTTTTCTATTATATGAAATGGTCCAATCCTTAAATTATCTAGTTTTTTCCTGTTTAGTTTGTTTCCGTTTTCAATATATATTAAATCTCCTATATTAAACTCGTAATGTTTTCTGTTTTTATCGAACAAATTTTTATTGTATGTGTGAGATTTTATTGTCCGTTCCAATGCTGTTTTTCTGTCTCTAATCCAACTCTCTCTATTTATCTCTTTCCGTAATTCTTGAGGTAAGGTGCTAATGTTTTTACCCTCTAATAAATACGCCGGTGCAAAGCCTGTTACCGAATGTTCAGTTTCATTGTACTTATTTATACACTCTCTTGCAATTGACGTCCAAGCTTTCTTCTCTCTTTTCTCATTTAACTTGCATCTCATTTTATTTATTAATGTTTGATTAAGTCTCTCATTCAAACCATTTGAAAACGGAGTGTTAACAGCTGTAAAAACAAGTCTAACATCATTTCCCTCCAAGAAATTTTTAAATTCCTTTGAGTTTATTCCTGGATATTGATCCGTTAAAATCATATCGATTTTTTCCGTTTCCAACACCATTTTCACTAGTTTAATGAAATCTGTAGCATTTTGTGTTTTTGATGTCAGAATAAACGCATATCGGGTGAAATGATCGACTAGTAGATGAAGGTATTTCTTAGTTGATCTCTGTCCTCCAAAGCCTCCAATCGTGTCTATCGACATTATTTGAAACGGTTTATTTGTCCCAGGTGGGACATTAGTCCATATTTATCTTGGCCCCTAGATTTATTTTTTATGCAGATTTCACAATTTCTACATATCTTCTTCATATTAGCTGTAAGGTTTTTAGCTGTATAGTAAGGACATATTTTATAAATCATCTGTCTAATTCCAATATGACACTACACAGAGTGTATCTCTTTGATCATTTTAATACCTAATTCTTCAGATAAAATAATCTTCTCTTCATTTCTAATCTTCTTGTAAAATACTTTGTCGTGCACTATTAATTTTGTTTTTATTCTCTGTAAAGTGCTATTATTTTCCTGGTCCGATCTTATTTCATCTATTTGTACTAAATTTATTATTTTCAAAACATCTTCTGTATTATCATTAGATTCAATTACTGGGTTTCGGCTTAAGCAATCAGCCTCTGCATTATCTTTTCCTGGAACGTAATGTATTCGAAAGTCATATTGCGATAGGTAGTAGGTCAATTCACCTAGCTCTTCATCTACTCTGGCTTTTATATTCATGTTTTCGAGGGGTTTGTGATCAGAATATACATCAAAATGTCTCCCAATTAGCCAGTGCTGCCAGTACTTAACTGCTTCTTTAATAGCTAAGCATTCAAGATATATAGCTTTTTTTCTCTTCTGACTTTGATTCAATTTTTTTGAAAAATATGCCACTGGTCTATCTTTTCCATCAGATTGTTTCTGTTTTAGTATTGCACCAATGCCTTCTATTGATGCATCTGTGAAAATTTTAATTGGCAGGTCCTTATCAAAGATTTCCAGTACCGGTTGAGAGCATAATAGATTTTTTATATCTTTAAACGACTTCTCGCATTCTTCTGTCCATATGAACTTCACGTTTTTTCTTAATAATGTATGTAATGGATCTAAGATTATGGAACTTCTAGGTATATATTCATGATAAAAGTTTACTTTACCCAGGAATTGTCTGATATTTTTCTGTGTTCTGGGCGTTGGAAAATTTCTGATTGATATTAAATTATCTTTAATAGGTCTTACTGTATTATTTTCAATTATATGTCCGAGATATTTTGCTGTTTTTGATGCGAATTTACACTTTTTGAATTTTAACCTAAATCCTTCATTGATTATTGCCTCCAATACTTTCTCTATATGCTTTATATGTTCTTCAAATGTTCTTGAAAAAATCAATATATCATCAATATAATTTTCTGAGAATTCTTTGAGGTCATGTTTTCTCAAAATGTTTGATAAAATTCTCTGAAAAATTGCTGGTGAGGTCTTCAGTCCGAAAGGTAAGCACGTCCACTGAAAGTGTCCATCTTGTGTAACAAATCCTGTTTTTTTTCTGTCTTCTATACGCAATGGAATGGACCAAAAAGCGGAATTTCTATCTAATGTAGTGAAATATTGGCAGTTTCTCGTTTTTATGATTAGATCGTCTATCAGAGGAAATGGTTGAGCTTGTGGTATTATTATCTTGTTTAAATCTCTAAAATCTATGCAAAGACGAGATTTCTTTCCTTCATCCCTCTTAAAAGCTAACGTTACTGGTGCAGCAAAAGGACTATACGATTCTTCAATCAAATTTCCTTCTAATAATTTTGCCACTTGCGTTTCAATCTCTTTTTTATCTTCCACTGAACATCTGTATGGTCTTTTACTACAGTACTTATCCAGTATCAGGTCTATTCTTGCTTCGTAATTCTTCACTGTACCAATGTCATATTTGTCTCTTGCAAAAACGCCTTTGTACTTCTCAATTAATTGTTCTATCTTAGTTTTCTTCAAATTATTTAAATGGTTTAGACTGATCTGAAATTCGTCTGTCTCTATATGTTCATTAAAATTGACTGAACATTGTTCAATTATATTATCTTTGGTGATTATCCCAGTTTTTTCTTTTATCTTCAGGTTTTCTACCTGTTTTATTTTCAAGTTTTCATCTTGGATTAATTTGAACTTCTTTATCATATCTAATCCTATAATAAATTCTTCAAAATCATCTTTCTCTACAATGAAAACATCTACATACTGCTCTTCATCAAAAATTTTTATCTTTATGGTTATCAACCCATTTGTGTGTGTCACACCATTGACTGTCCTTAGAAATATTTTATTCATATCTTCCGACTTCTTTCTTATTTTAACTAATCTAGAATTAATCAGAGATACTTGGGAACCTGGATCATATGTTCCGTTTACCTTTAACTTATTTTCTAATAGTATTGTCAATTTAATCAATGGTGTGATAATTCGTTTTTTTGTTCATTATTCAAATCTACTTCTAACACTGAGTTGCTTCCAATGATTGTAGTTTCGTTTTTGTGTTTTTTAAACCAGCATGAATCCTCAGGATGATACCTGGTACCCTTATTCAATTGTTCACAATTTTTGCATGGTTTCTTTTCTTCAAATTTCTTTCTACTATCACGTTTTTCCTCTTTCTTTCTCATGAAACTATTTTTACTCGCAAAACTTTCACATTTTTTTATTTCATGTAGAAGTCCAGTAGAGTTTTCACATTCTTCTCTATCTATTTTATTTCTGATAAATTCTGGTAATCCTGCTACTATAAGCATTATAAGAGTCTGAACACTAATATCCTTATCCATGTCTAGCAATAGTTTCTCTTTTCTCATAGCGTAATCTATCAATGAACCTTCTTTATACCTATAAGCTATAGCATACATTCCTAAACTCCATCCTTCATCTGAAAAAGTTTCCAAAAATTTTTCTTTCCATTCAATCCACTGAGATGCCACTGTCAACGTTGTTAAAGTTGCTGAGTACCAATCTAGACACGATTTTTCAAGAAACAATCTCAATATCTCAATCTTAGTAGTATCTTCAGTGATTTCAAATCTTGAGCATTCTTTCTCAAATATCTCCATCCATTGTTTAGCATTTGCATGTTTGGATGTAAATTTTTCGATCATAAACCTTTCTGCTACATTTTTCAAATTCAAATGACTTTCTTTTGGTATGTGTTTCATTGATTCATCAGTTTTTTTAACATGTTCTAAATAAATATCATTAAACATTACGTTACCCTCTTCATCAAAATACATCTTTTCTAACTCTCCTGTTAATGTAATCCAGACTGTCCTTTCTGCGCCTCTTAAACTAAAACTTTTTTTTACTCTTTTAAATACCTCTGTCTTCATCAATTCTACGTGTTCACTAGTTAACATCATATCTTGTGGTAATACATATTCTTTATCTTCTTCTGTTCTAATCGATTTTATTGCGATTACATTTGTTTTTTTATCTTTTGGTGATGCTACCACTTTCAATGTAAATTGCAATCTTCTCGCCATTGTCATAAACAAAAATTGTCGTTTTATAAGACAATTATTATAGATGATATATAATAAACCGAAATTTATTTCTCTGTAAACAAAGGTTAAATTTTATTCACTAATTACAACGACTATTTACACTATACAATCTCACCTGTAAACAAAGAAACGACAATTTGAGTCTATTAATATCACTTCCTTATTCACAGTTATTAATCTACTTAATATTAATAAATATGTCAAGTTTGGCAATGATGTGTCAATTGCAGTTGAAGTTTAGCGATCTCATACAAATTTATATGGATATATAGCTACATGCAGAGCGCACTATATTTGAAATAAAGAAACTATATTTTCTTTATATATATATATATATATATATATATATATATATATATATATATATATATATATATATATATGTATATACGTAAGCACGTAAGCAGCAGAGCTCCGTTACTGAGGTTGTATTTTCCATTCATTCTTGTTTTTTTATATTAAAATTATAAACTCTCGAATCAATTTGGGGAGTTCGAAAAATACACTAATCTAGAAAACTTACCGAAACGAATGGAGTTTCTACTCAAAATTTACGGCGGTAAGAGAAAATATTGGAAACCACTAATGGCACCTCCTCAACATCAACAAAATTCACGAACATATTTTCAATTTTCTAACTGAATTTAGAATTTAAAAAAACAACAGTTAATATCAACAATTTACACGCTTATTAGACAAAATACGCGTGACGCACGTTTCGGTGAAACTACATCTTCTTTAGATGTTGAGATCAAATTATGCATACAGTAGGACGTATTGTACAACTTATCGTAATTTATGTGCACAGTTTGAGTGAGACTTCATCCTGGACGACGCTTTGCGCCTCCTCGCTCACATACCTATGTGCAGTGACTCTACTTTATTTTATTCGTGCCAGAAGCATCATAAATTATATAATAAAGCTAAACATTTTTTGCCCAGAATCGGGCGACATCAATTGCGTTCGGTTTCGCTGCCATAAGGTCCTCTATGGTACATCTAGCAGGGCACAGTGGGCACGTGTACATATGTTGCGTGGTTTGCAGTTCTCCACAATCGCAGAGATTGGAATCCACAGGGAGCCCCTCTTATTTAGGGAACTGTCGATCTCGCCGTGTCCTTCCGCAGTCTGTTTAGCGCCTTCCAGATTTCCCAGTTTTTACTGCCTCCTGGTGCCAGTTCTTCATTCGGCTTCATCCAATGTTGGTTTGAGTGACTCTACTATAATGGTCAGTCAATTTACCTCTATGATTTGGATCCAATATTTATTCATTCTTGGCACATACCCAAATAAAACTTTCGTAAAATATCAGCGAAAAGAAACAATGTGAAAAAGAACAAAAGTGACCGATATCATCGAACGCATAGCCACACTAAAATGGCAATTAGTAGGTCATGTTGCTAGGCAGTACGAAGAAAAATAGCCAATAGAAATAATATCTTGGCGCCCGAAAGAAACCAAAAGAGGGCTAGGAAGACCACTGTGGAGATGGCTGGATGACGTTAAGAGAGTGTCTGAGCAACGCAGGACAGAAATGCATGGAAGAATTTAGGAGAGGCTTACATCCAGGACTGGATGATTAATGACTGAGGAAGAAGAAGAAGTAGAAAGTTTCAGCCTTATTGCTCTTCCTTACGATCGTACTTCTAAAGGACAAACAGACGATCGGTCCGACGGACAGATAGGCGGACGGATCGATGTACTGATGGACGGATGGACTAACGGTTGGACGAATGTATTGACGGAAAGGGACAAACGGACGGACGGACGGACATGTAGACGGACGGTCAGACAGATGGATCGACGAGCAGATGGAAATATGGACATACGGACGGACATATGAATCCGTTAGTCTTAGTTTTTTAACTATATAACCTTAGCAATGTAACTGATTCTGACAAAACATTTGTTTAAAACTCATCCCGTCCTGTCAATGAACACTAGGATTTTAAATCTTTTGTACATGTAGAGTATTTTACTTACCGCGCTAGGGCGTTGAGTAATTACTTACCTAATTAGGTAGATTATACGTACTTACCGCCCACAAATTAGTTTCATAATGAAGAACTTGTCGAATAGGAAGTAGAAATAAACTATTTCAATCAATCTGGAGATTTTTAAGTAATTTTTTTCATGATTTTTCATATAGGTTCAACAAGACGTTTCTTATAAACCAGGTAGAGGAACATTTGAAAGCCAAAAATTGTCGAAAGATATAATCTATTACAGTAATTTTCATGGATATGTGTATGACGTAAGATAAATATTCAGCCTTTACCTCAACGATTCCTGGAGCATTTTTCAATTCCATTGATCGTGCAAAAATTGTTGAAAAAATTTTACTATCACAAAGGCTTTGAGTAATGGAGTCAATCTAAGTGTGAGAGATTCAATGTTAAAAACTCCATCGCAGCAAGCTGCATTAGAAAGGCAGGTTTTCAAAACGTATCCAGTTTGAAAAATTTTCATTCAATTATGATTTTTGTTCAAAATCCAAAAAACAAAAATTGTGCCCTCTATCCTGTGAACAATATTTATTTCCTCCTCCGGGGGTCAACCCCCAACCAATTTATATCGAAATAAATACCATCCAAGATATCATACGAAACTATCTACATACAAAGTTTCAACCCTGTGGTCCCAAAATTGCGCCTTCTATCGTGTAAACAAGATCTATTTCCTCTCCTGGGGGGTTAACCCCCAAGAAATTCGTACCAAAACCAATGCCATTCAATATGTCATACGAAACTACCTACTCACAAACTTTCAATCCTATTGCTCCCAAATTACATCCTTTATCATGTGAACATGATTCATTTCTTTCCCCAGAGATTCAACCCCCCAACCAATTTCAACCAAAACCAATCCCTTCCAAGATATCTTTCAAAAATACCAACTTACAAACTTTCAACCATTTTACTCCAAAATTGCAACCTTTATCGTGTAAAAAAGATATATTTCCTCCCACGGGGGGTCAACCCCCCAACCAATTCAAACCACAACCAATTAAAGATATCATACAAAACTACCTCTTTTTCGTGTAAAAAACGCCCAAAAACATAAGTTCATACATACATATGAACATATATATATATATATATATATATATATATATATATATATATATATATATATATATATATATATATATATATATATATATATATATATATATATATAGTAGATTGTACTATCTAGCAAAGCCGAAATAGTTATTTGTGTCTCCTGTAAAAAATTTTTAACGGGGATACGACATGTTATAATTTTAATATATATATATATATATATATATATATATATATATATATATATATATATATATATATATATATATATATATATCGATGGTTAAATTCTAACATGTCGTATCCCCGTTAAAAAAATTTTACAGGAGACACAAATAACTATTTCGGCTTTGCTAGATAGTACAATCTACTGATGTAATAATTTATTAAGTAATAAGACCTACTTAGAAATGTTTTTAATAACAAATAATATAATTTTTTGCAACATCTGTTTTACAAAATGGCATACGACATATTAGAATTTTGTATTTGTGGTTTATGACTTTTAGTGTCTCATGGAGTGACTTAAGAATTATTATATTATTTTACTCACATGTGGTTTGTAGAATGGATAAATGGGTTACGATAAAAGTAACAAACACCATAACAAAACTTTTATTTTATTCTGACAATTTCTTTACATAAGACAGAAATGAAATATGAATAAGTAAATTTTATTTTACAGGAACGAACGGTAAATTGTCATAAAAGCTGTGTACATCTAAATTTAATACTGTTAAGTCTTGTAAGTGTTTATACTTAGTTTCTTGGCAGGGGTGGTAAACGGGTCCGTTGGAGCAAAATTTTATATTCTTCGTCGTAATTGACTTTATAGTGAATTGTTCCATCTGGTAAATATTTTAAACACCTCAGATCTGACACAGTTGGGTCACTTTTTATTTTCCCTGGTCGTATAGATTCATACCGAGTAATAGTCTTTTCATTATATTCTAAGAAAACATCGTGATCGAGGTACTCAACATCAAGTGGAAAAAGTTTTTTCTAGCTTCTCGAATAACTTGTGCATATTGCAAGGGAAGGGTGATTTCGCGACCTTTTAATTTTCTCTCTATAAGAGCATGAGTAGAGTCACACTCCCTTTGAGTGTGACCCTTCTCAAGATACTTTTGTTCGATCTGAACATCGTATTTTGTGGAAAAAAAACTTAACGCGTTAGATAAAGTGGTGTTTCGGTTTTGATACCCGCAGCCATCTGAAAATATAATTATACCCTTTTTTACTTGTAAACAATTTTTTTCGAGATGCTTTATAATGCAGGACACAAAAACTGATGCCTGTAAATCTCCTTCAGTCTCATTCCAAACATAATTTGTGCACTGGTGTGTTGCCAAGTTCACCTGTAGTCTAGTCTTATAGTAAACCTTGCTAGCCTCAATAACAGGACACATTGCACATCCACAGTAAAAATAAAATGCTTTCCATTAACTGCCTCTTCTTTATCTTTTCTCCTTTCTACTTGTGCTTCATTTTTTTTAAAATGCTTTTGATACACTTCTTCTCTGAGTTGTTTGACTTTAAACTGAAGGCATGTGTCGCACTGATCCTTCCTGGGCTTATACAATGCCAGATAGGAGAATCAAAATAAGCGCTACGCCGCCTGGTGACAATCAGAATAACTAAAAATCTTGACATAGTTCTTAGGTTCTCCTTTGTTTTGTGTTTGTTTTTGTGTGATTTTTTACAAATATTCATTATTTGCAATCATTTTGAAAGCTATGAGTCGTTCGAATCGTTATTGTTCAGTTCCTCAGTGTTCTTCCTGGGAAAAGAAATGTTCAAATGTGAATTTCCATGCTTTTCCTCCAGCTGGTGATAAATATCGTGTTTGTGTAGAAGGGAAAAAGTAATACTCCTAAAGTCTCTACTTTGTGTGATCTGATAACTACAGATAGTGCTCTAAACAGTTTCACTGGTCTCGATAATATAAAACTATTAGGTACAATAGTAAAAGCAGTACAATCTGTTTACAGTGATCAACGGTCACATAGATTAACAATCAAACAGCGTATTGTTTTAGTATTGACAAAATTGAAATGTGACCTTACATATGTGACATTATCTCTTTTATTTAGCATTTCACAAGAATTATGCCAAAAATATATTTATGAAATGCTACCCATTATGAGTAGAGTTCTTAGTTGTGTCATAAGATTCCCAGAATATTCTGAAATACAGAAAAACATGCCAAAATGTTTTGAAAGTTTTCAAAATACTCGAATCATCTTAGACTGTACAGAAATTTTTATACAGAAACCAAAGTGCCTTTGCTGCAGGATCAGGTTTTACTTTCAGTATAAATCTAATAACACAGTGAAATTCATGACAGGTGTTTCTCCTGAAGGTTTAATTACTTATATTAGTGAACCATATGGGGGAAGAGCATCTGATAAAACGATTTTCCAACAAAGTGACTTAATTTTAAAGTTAGAAAGCTCACAGGATGCTATTATGGTGGACAAAGGTTTCTTGATAGATGATATTTGTCAACAGTTTAAAATAAAGTTGATCAGGCCACCATTTTTGAAAGTCAAAAAACAGTTGAGTACAGAAGAAGCATTGTTGAATGCCAAAATAGCAGCTGCTAGAGTACATATTTAACGAGTCAATCAGAGAATTAAGATATTCATCTCATGATCTGACCTGAGATTTCTCTCAATTTGCCTACAAAACAAATGATGATAATCACCTACACAAATAAACACACAACAAATACAACAAATATTCCAATGTCAATATTTATAGTTCTACGACTGGCCACATTGGCGCTGCATTCTTATTTTCAGATGCCTATTGAGACTGTTAAAGACCTTATTGAAAGTAGTTATTGAAACAGCTGTTTTATTTTCAGTCGCACATTTGTTTTTATATAAATCATAGATTTCACTTTTTGTTTGAAAAGTATGTTGCAAGTACTGCTTTTCTGAATCTTTGCGACAATAGTGCGACTCTGCTTTTGGTAATAGGTCAAAAAAACTTTTAAGAGAATCTGTCTGTTGAGCAGTTTCCTTCAAAAAAGATGAAACGCTTCGGTTTGAACTTTTTCTTTCATTGTCGACTTCCGTTCTGTTTGTAAGACCATGATTTTGACTTTTGAGAACCCAGTTTTGTGTCATCTTCTCCTTTGAACCTAATGTTGTGAGGAACATATTCTTACAGACTTGAAGATTTGTATTATCCAACCTCAGGTGATAAAAGAATGAGCCATGTCTTCTAGATAGACCTTGGACATAACATCTTTTTTTGGCGTATAAAGAACCAAGCTTAAAACATACACCTTCTTTGGTGACCAGGTCATCTTCCAAAATAATTCAAATATTTCTTTGCGTTTTTCAGAAGAAAAGGAATTACAATTTCTTTTCGACGACATTTTACACAATGCTTCATTTATACAACCTTCCTTAACACTTCGAGGAGCTCTTTGAATATTTTGTTTGACCGATCCATCCTTTTTTCTATAACCCAAGTAAGCTTCATTCAATTATCGACCACAAAAGGTATATACTAACCTTTTTCCACTAATTTTAACAGAGCCGAAGAGAAACACACACAACAACATTCAACGTGCACTGTTAACATAGAGGTTATGTGGGATAAGACCAGTTGCTTTTAGTAATCTAGCCAATGATTATACGACGTTTAGTAAAATTCAAAATTATAGTATTACTATTGGTCTGAAGTATCCGGCCTTTTAGAATTAGTTCCGGTGCCGTAAAAGTAGTTCGATAATGACGAAAAAGCCAAAGCATAAAAATTGTGGGTTACGACATGTCAGAATTTAACCATCGATATATATATATATATATATATATATATATATATATATATATATATATATATATATATATATATATATATATATATCTATATATATATATATATATATATATATATATATATATATATATATATGTATATATATATATATATATATATATATATATATATATACATATATATATATAATCTGTATGTAACTTTTTTTAAAAGATTTGAAATTCTAAATAAATAAAAAATTTCATTAAAAACGGCTACTTCCATATAAACGAACTATACCGATAATTTTGCTCTACCTATTTAATATTTTCCCGCGACTAATTTCTTTGTTATTGTTTATTTACTCGTTCTTAGTTCTCGCGGATAGCATTAATCGCCTCCGTGGCAAAGTTTGACCAAATCTCCCATACCGGAGAGTTCAAACAATAAACCACAATGAGGGTGATTGTCTTCCGTATCAGAGGATTTTGTTTGTTGTACTATTTTCATCTTCAAATTTTCAATCCAATGCTTTGCTACGCCGTTCTGATGAGGACCAAAGAGTTCGAAACACGTGTCAACGGCTGCTTCCATATAAACGTACTATACCGATAATTTTACTCCACATCTTTAATGTTTTCCCATGACTCATTTCTTTGTTGTTAGATAAATAATACCCTATTATTTTTATTTTCAAACATTACGTAGGTAAAGGTTTCTTTGGTTTCCCTTACCATCTAATCATAACATTTTTGAATGTTAATATTAGACTGAATAGCATATAATAAATAACTAGCAAGACAAAGCAGCCTTATTTTTTCAATTTTTTCACATCAATAAATGTCAAAGAAATTTCAATTACGAATATCGAAGTGAAACGTCAACTCTTTAATAAAATCGAGTTTTTTAAGAATTCAAACCAGCCTGTATTGCTAATAATTATCAAGAGATTAAAAATAGATCACAGGCAACAACAATTCGAATAAATAATTATATATATATATATATATATATATATATATATATATATATATATATATATATATATATATATATATATATATATATATATATATATATATATATATATGATATATTATATAGAGTTTTTGGTGCCAAGCATCATGGAAAGTCATGAAACGAAAATCTATCTTGGTTCCAGGTCCAACTTTGCTAATCGCACCCATTTTAATAAGCAGGTTTTTAAAGTGAAAACCTGCTAAAAGAAACATACTCAACCTCGTATAATATCAATCGAAAATAGGGAAATCCGAAAAGTTCATATTTTTAAATTACTTATTTCGACCCACTAACAGAAAAACTTGTGAAGGTGATACCTTAATGTAATATCCAAATTGCTTCTAAACCTAAAACAAAACCCTCAGGATTTTTATTCAATGGCAAAGTTGTCACTACAAAATTAGAAAGTTCTCTAGTTAAAAAGTTAACTTCACATGCATTTGAATTGTAAAGGAATGTATATAGGTCAGACATCGATCGTTTTAAACATAAGTCAAAGAACACCAGCAATCTTTTTCGAAAAATAAAATATATTCAATATTTTCAAACTATTGCTGCGAAAACCACCAACTCGGCAAATATGCCGAAAGAAGCCAAACTGCATTTAATATTAATAGAATCATTAGGTGTTTTTAAACTGAATCTTAATACAACCGATAATGTATTTCTAAACGACCAGATTGATTTGATTTGTTCTCCTATAATTGATATATTCAAACCGTAATGTATTCCAAGAAATCTCGAAACATCAAGTTGAAAACCTTATAACCCGTCCTAAATGTACTTTCTTCTTAAGCTATTATCTCTAATAAATAGTTTATGGAATCCGTCGTTACTACGTGATAATTTAACATGATGAACAAAAACAACACTTGAATTGACTAATTTTATTATCAGTAGTAATACCAAGATAAATTTGTCATAGAGAATGCTGAAAGCGTGCTGCTTGATAATATTATTATTATCCTTAAGCAACACGCTTGAAGGATTCTCTATGACCAAATTTTGAGGATTTATCAAGGCCCGAGGGTTATTCGATAAGATAATTTTTTACTTTGTAGATTTCAAAAACTTGATTGTCAATCTGACGTTTAATATATATTCATTTTTATTCAACAAAACTACACCAAACTGAAAACACCACATGTAGGGTATTATCGCTGTAATCCATAGGTAATTGGATGAAATTTTAAACATGACTCTAAATTAAGTAATTTGATTGGTTACTATAGTTAGTAAATAATTATCACAAAAATACTTTGAAAAATATTACACTGCGATTACAATTACGGTCACTAGACCATCATCGGGCAGATTGAGTTAGGAACATAATTACAGATTTGCTCTCACGGGTGGGAAAGAATTACTGCAGGTGCCTAAATAGACAAGAGGTACACATTTCAAGAAGGGCTAATAGATTTTCTAAATTGGTACAATGAAATATTCTTAGAAAAATCATTATTGTTTGAATACACTAAATATAGGAGAATGTATCAAGTCAATCTAGTCGTTCAGCAAGATATCTTTTGCATTATGATTGAGTTTAAAAATGTCTAATGATTCTAAGTAAGTTCCTTTCGATAATTTGTGCATAATTTGAAAGTTATTTGTGGAAACGGGTGGTAGTTTTCACGGCAATGATTTGAAAACGTTGAATCCGTTTTATCTTTCAAAAAAGATTGTTGGTGTTCTTTAAGTTTGAATTGAATAAATTTTATTCAATGTCAAAGATATCACTTCAAAATTTGAAAGTTCAGGAGTTTATAGGTTGATTTGTCCTGTATGTAAAGGAGTGTATATAGGTCAGACTGGTCGATCGTTCAAGACAAGATATAAAGAACACCAACAATCTTTTTTGAAAAATAAAACGAATTCAACGTTTTCAAATCATTGCCGTGAAAACTACCACCCGTTTCCACAAATATATAACTTTCAAATTCTGCACAAATTACCGAAAGAGACCAAACTTACTTACTTAGAATCATTAGAAATTTTTATACTCAATCATAATGCAAAAGATATCTTGCTGAACGCCTAGATTGACTTGATATATTCTCCTATATTTAGGGAATTCAAACAATAATATTTTTCTGAGAAGCCCTTCCTGAAATATGTTCCTCTTGTCTATTTAGGTACCTGTAATAATTCTTTCCCACCCGTGAGCGAAAATCTGTAATTATGTATTTAGTTCTTAACTCAATGTGCCCGATGATGGTCTAGTGACCGAAATTGCAATCGCAGTGTAATATTTTTCAAAGTATTTTTGTGATAATAAACGTAGTAAATTCAAGTTTTGTTTTTGTTTATCTCTGATAACTCTACCCGAATCACCTGGAGAGATAATACCCATACAACAGAGTTTAGTTCTATACCCAATCTGCTCGAAGGTGGACTAGTAATCGAAATTCCAATAGCAAGAATTATTTCTATGATAGTAAATAAAGTAAAATCAAGATTTGTTTGTCTTCAGCATCGATACTACAAATAAGTCACCAATGAGGTTAAATTGAAACTAACATTTAATAGCTAGTTCGTAAATATAAGTGAAGATTTAAATTTTTCACTATGAAAAGAAGATTCAACTTTCCATTACAAAAATCTTCTACAATTCTTTGAAATTTCGAAGTTCTAAGAACACGTAATCTTTTCTGAGGCAGTGAAGGCAGTTGCGTGAAACATTCAAAAACAGAATGCATAATTAATGCCGTCATGTCGTAAATGAAAAAAGGAAATGAGGAGTCCGATTTCCTTCGTCTGTGCTCTCCCTCGGAAAACAAAGGAAAAATGTAAATGGAGATATATTTTTAAATTCGTTAATGGCGCGTGCGGTGCTGATATAAACCGAGCCTGTGGAGTAAGATTCGGGAAAACGTCTCGGAGACAACTGTGATTTTCCTACGTTCCACGACTTTCCCTTCTCGATTTGTTAAATGACGCGCTTCGAGCGATACATGAAAAATTAAACCCGACAAAAATAATTCGGAAAGTTGTCGCTCCCCTCGAGGATATCTATTAAATGGTATGACGAAATGAGATTATCCAATACCAGACATCGTTACTACTAAACAGAAAATGGCAGTGACTCTGCTCAAGAAGGCTAAGCCTTCGTTCAATAGTTTTGAAAATTTCATATATATATATATATATATATATATATATATATATATATATATATATATAATCTCTTGATAATTATTAGCAATAAAAGGCTTGTTGAATCTCAAAAAGCTAGATTTTATTAAAAAGTTGACGTTTCGCCACGACATTCGTGGCTTTATCAAAACAAAAAGTTTTTCTATTTGCTTTATAGTTGAAATGGATTTATATTAATAAACTCAAATATAGGTACAACTATACATGATATATCATGCACATCAGAGATCATAGTCGTTGATTTTATGAAAATTAATTTTCTACGCTGTGCTAGGTAAATATATATATTTATATATATTTATATATATATATATATATATATATATATATATAAATATATATATATATATATATATATATATATATATATATTTATATATATATATATATATTCGATATTCAACCTTGTCTAAGAAAACAATTCAATTACTTTTTGATTTTTAATAAATTTTTTATAGTTATATTTTCTGTTCATTAATTAATCAATTTTCTGTTAGTTTGAGCCAGCATTGATTTTTGTTTTATTCTCAGAAGTGATCTATCCATATTAGCACTGATATACTACGAGTTTAATCGTAGCTGCTCGAATATGTCAAGTAAACACAGTACGAGATAACTCGTAGTTGGCAGTCAACGTGTTAATGATGTTGTTTGCCTGAATAATTATTTACTTGTCCATGTTGTTGTCTTTTGTAATTTTGGATTTTGCATTAGGTAGTCATATTTACAAACAGAAATAAAAGTGCATGTATCTAAATGTGGATGCGTTCCAACCCTAGAACCAAAGATCTTGAAAATCGATAAAGTAATTTATTAATTAGTTTGGAGCCAATGTATGTAAATATATATATATATATATACATAAATTGGTATATATATATATATATATATATATATATATATATATATATATATATATATATATATATATATATTCATATTCATCTGAAATTGCATGTACGAAACTCAACTACAGAATTCAGTACAAACTAGCGTTAGTAAAATATAATTTGTAGGAATAAGATATTGTAACGAATGAAAATAATTTTCTTCATTCGAAAAATAAAATGATACTAAACTTTTTGAATGCTTCGAATGCCTGAGTTTGCATGTCTGAAAGAAATAACTGGAAGAAGAGCGTCGAATGACTTAACAGATCTGCGTTAATGGTGGATGCAATAATCATTTGCAAAAAATAACAATTACTCAGAGTGTTTTAATTCAACAGATACAGATTTTACATTCTTTGTCTCCCCGAGGAAGAAAGGGTTGGAATTGAATGAACTTCAAATTGACTGTTCGAGGATTTAGTGCATTTAGGACAATTATTCAACGTTCAGGATTAAATGGATTCGAAAGTTGAATGGACTGGAGACTTTGTATTTCGTGTGCACAATATATAGTTAGGAAATAATTGAGCTATTGAGTGACTAGAAAAAAAAATTACCACTGATTATATATAAAATACACTAAATTGACGAATTGTGTGATACTTATAATAATCATACTCATATATTGTAATTACAAATACATGTAGATATCTGGTTTCAGACATGCGTCCATAATAAGAGCATATAAAAAGGGCCTGTCTGTTTAGATATAGGTACGTTAATTTTTAAAACATATGATGATTTTTATTATCTACACTGAAGATGGACGTATGTTGGTCTTATACATGGGTTCATACTAAGTGCATATAAAGAAAAAATTTTATATGCGCTGAAGATGAAGACCCAGCAGTTCATATTAAGCACATATTATGAATATTATCATTTACGCTGAAGATATATATATATATGTGAAGAACTTCGAAACTGGAAAGCTGATTTCTATCTGTGGGGTTACAGACAATTTCAAAGACGCCAAAACTTATGACGCCAAAACTTATGCAAAAAATTGAGCATTGCTACCAGCTTTGCCTGCATGCGTGATGAAATATCGAACGATCTAACACGTTGCAGAACGCTGCATGTATGGTGGCCCACCTATGTATGTGAAGTGCCACGAGTTTTCGACGTTTGGCGTTTCTGTTTGGCCTATATATATATATATATATATATATATATATATATATATATATATATATATATATATATATATTTATATATACTTATCGGTTTCCGAATGGATTGTGCTATGATTTGTTCGCATATTATAGGTGCGTTTCTTGAAAACTTCAAGGAGGCTATGTGGATTCGATATCCCCGCCTACTCGGTCGATGGACGGGACATTAGTGATGAGCAAGTTGCAGAGCAAAACAGATAACAGACTGTCTAGTGTTTCCATATCATGTGGCGCAGATGTTGAATGTTTTAATATTCTCCTTTGAAGGATCAATGGGAATTCCATAAAGAAAAACATAACATAGACTTTCAAAATATTTAATAAGAATATGAATTATGATAATATTGTTAATGATTCACATCAAAAATTAGATCATATAAACTAGAAAACAGAGCATTATTGTTGATCCTTTCTTGCTCACTATCATAACAAATAAATTACAATTAACGATTTAGATGATTAAATTTTAACACGCTCCATTATTAGTGAATTCATGTCTTGCAAAAATATCACCGCAGGAAGGGACCAGAGAAAGTGTCAGTCTCATTTCAGTTTTAGATGTGAGTTGTACGAAAATACCATTGTCCCAGTGAGATAGTTCACTGCAGACTATGGCCTTACGCCAAATTTCAAATCTCCAACTTTCTAGGTATCCCAAAGCGTCCACTAGTCCAGTAAAAAATCACACTATGTATATATATATATATATATATATATATATATATATATACAGAATTTTTCGTGTTATCGAGACACGTCCGTGGCAATGAAATGAAGTAAACTAGGACATTTATTTGAAACTAATCGAACAAACCTCCTAGTGAAGCTGGTTATACGAGTTCACGAAACATCGAAACATCGAAACATCCCCATCTACCTTTAGACGGTAAATGTTAGAAATATTAGGTTGTTCATCACAATCAACGGAAATGACAGACAGACTCTTTCGCCCTTATTTAGGGTTCATCAGTATCATCCATCCATCGAAAGTGTTAACCAACCAAATATTTCCAACGTTCTTATATTTTCCTTCTAGTAACATAATGGCATATAAATATGACACAGCACCACCAATCGGAAACAAATTAACCACATCTTGCAGATATATGAAACATTTCGGCAACGAGAACTCGTACGTCCTGATACCCGAAGGTGGCTACTATATTCGCTAAGCTAGAGTAAGGTTGCTACATCAATTCGGAGTAATGCAACATTTACATACCGCCAGTAACAATCGCTCCGAATTTTATCCCGTTATTGGGGCAGCATATATTTAATCACATAAGTTATAATAATAATATATATATATATATCTATATATATATATATATATATATATATATATATATATTTATATATATATATACATATATATATATATATATATATATATATATATATTTATATATATATATATATATATATATATATATATATATATATATATATATATATATATATATATATATATATATATATATATATATATTATTATAACTTATGTGATTAAATATATTTTCTAAGGTGTGTGTCCCAGTACTTATACAATGATCACCACTATATCGGCCCGTAACAGCGTTAAATTCTGCAGTGGAAGAATGACAAAAGAAACTCTGGAAACTCATCCATCAATCTCAATCTTTTGTTACCGAAATTCAACGTGTTTGTTGCGTCACTTCTTCTTTTTCACACGGTGATTGATGGTGTTCAACTTCATCGACGGTTGCCCTAGGGATGTTTTTTCATTACAGTTTTAGTGATTAAGTGAATTATGTCCTGTAATGGGCAGGAAGTAGTTTTCTGATTAGCTCCTATCAGTTTATCAGTAGGTAATACCTACCAACTATACAGTTACACACAAGAAAATAGTGTTAGATTAAATCTATCATCAACTTCTAGTAGTATCGTTCAGAAAGATCATTCACTTTGAAATTTTAGTTGTCGAAGTTTATTACCATGATCATGTTTTTGGAAATCATATGTAGAAAAGAATTTATAATTTCACAATATTTTTACATTTCTATCTAATATCCAACATTCAGAAGAACTTTTCAATAAACATTCTTTTTCACAAAAAACAAAGTGAAGATACTTTTTAGTGACTTTTTTCACTGTTTAGATTCCAATGTATCCAATTATAAATGAATAAACAATGAACAAGTACTGCAGAAACATAGATAATTTAGCTTGCTTTCAAATTGGCGATTTTCGTTAAAGAGCCTGATCCATTCCACTTTTGAACTGATTCAAATCCAGATTTTAATTTGTCTTTTATAGTTTCCTACCTCTGTGTTCTTCCTTATGTTTGGCGGTATTTTGTTATATAATAATAGTGCCAGGTATGTGAAGACCTTCAGTTCAATTGCTTTTATTAAGTTCATACTTCTGTTCGTTTTCATCAGGTACCCATCATTTGTAGTTTAAGATTATGTTGATATATCAGAAGTGAGCGAGCATAAAGTTGTCAAATTATGAAAACGTCTGATGTTTCATATAGCTCCAAGGTCGTATGAGTAACTGTTTTTCTCCACGATCATCACAGAATTCGTCAATTCTGATATCAAATTTGATTACAGAATGCTGGAATTCTCTCTCTTGAGATTGAAGAAATATTCTGCAACACCTCTGCCCCCATGCAATTTAAATGTATTTGCTTTCTCTCCCTTGTGATAGAATAATATTCTCACACTGGCTAGCAATAATGACATTAGCCTTGACGCAGTTGATTGTCATCGTAGTGGCAAATTTGAGTAAGTGTCAAAATTATTGCTGTCACGTTTTCATTCGAAAATTTAATAAGTATTATGAATTTATGCAGTGGTTCAGAATCAGAGTGTGAAAATACACCACTACACTGGTCATTGTTATCGGAGGACGTCGGCTACTGTGTTAGTGGACACAGGAGCAGATATGGAAACACTAAAAAGGCATGGGAGGTGGAAGTCTTCTCAAGTGCCAGAAGGATACATAAAAAATTCGGTGCAAAATCGAATAAATAAAGTAAGTTAGTCTCATCAATTACTGGATCTAATACACCGCTAATCATGCCTTCCACTTCAACTTATGTGACTGATAGTTCATCTTCTACAAACCACGCAATTGTTGAAAATTCTTCCAATAATGCACCAGTTTTCATTTCGAGAACTGTACAAATATAACAATTAATACAAAGTAGAATGTTTCTTGAATTATTGAGTGTTTACCTAATATAATTGTGATTGAGTTCTGTAATATAAATTATCTTTTGTTCATTTTCATATAAAAATATATATTTAAAATTTTCGATCGTGGAGAAAGTATAGTCTGCTACTCGGTTAGAATGAAAATTCGTGATGCTCGTGGTACCTCACGCTCGCCTTCGGCTCGCGCTCGGAAATTTTCCACTCGCATCGAATTTTCATTATAACCTTGTTACAGAATATACTATTCTCTACATATTTTAATTTATCTATTTTTGCGTTATTTCCATTCTTTTATAGAAAACATCAGTCTAATTCAGTTTATGAAATTCCCATCTTAGATCAACCAGTGTATCTATAAGTACTCCCAAGTATTTTATATTGTTTGTTTTTGGTATCTCTACATGTTAGTCAACGATTTGAATCAGTAATTCAGTATAGGTTGGTAAATTGTTTTTGGAAATGGTAAATGTCATGAACTTTATTTTTTCAAAATTAACTTTCAATTCTTAGGAATACGTAGCCCCGGGATAGTCCTTTATGTGCAATTTCTTTCTATATTTTTTATATTGGTGCTCTGAATAAAATAGCAGTATCATCTGCAAAACTGATTATTTCTCCGTCCATACCACATAAAGTCGCTGACATATACTAAAAATATTATTGCACCAAGCACTGTTCCTTGTGGTACTTCATATGTAATTTTACTTTCTATACTTTTTAGTTTCCTACTTTAAAATTTGGTAGCGTTCTTTCAAATAGCTTTTTATAAGGTTAAGTGCTAGTCCTTTACATCAGCCTATCGACTCCAATGACCTGAATAATTCATCGTATTTTACTGCATCAAATGCCTTTGCCTGTTGATCAACAAAATAACAAAACCAGGATTTTTCATCAATGGCATCAATCGTAGCTATAGCATCCGGAGAAGATTTTTTTTCTGTAATCCAAACTGATTATTAGACATAACTGTATGTTTTTCAAAAAATTAACAGAACCTTTACTGAAATTTTTTTCGTATATTTTGTTCAATTTTAAGTTAAGTGCACTCTATAATTGGTGAGATTTATTCTATTGCCTGATTTATATATAAGTATTACCACTGCTTTCATTTATGAGCTTCGATATAGGGCTTACGATACTATTGCTAATATTCTTTATTTTTGTTATTATGATACCGTTTAACCCAGAAGATTAATTTTTTTTCAATCCTTCATAATATTTGTAACTTATTTGTATGTGTATCAAGAAACACAACACAAATCAGAATACAGGATCTGGTATGCACTTTACGTTCTGTCGTTGTTTTTTGGCAAGTTTCCACCTATTTCTGAAAAGTATTAATTTAATTCATTTGCCATTTCTCTTTTTCCTTTAATCAATTTATCAATCTGTATTTGCTCTACTTTGCAAATAACTTTCTTTGCCTGTTCGGATTCATTTACAATACTCCTTAATCCTCTTGATTGATCTTCATATTTTTATCTATTTATTTACCATCATCTTATTCAGATTATCTTATTAGTTGCTCTAATTCATTTCTGTGTTTTTTGAATTTGATTACAAATTCTTAGTTTGGAAATTACACCATATATTTATATACCTGTTTTTTCTATAGATTCGATAAATCCATTTATTATCCGAAGTGTTCCTTTTCTAAATTTGTATTTTAACTATTTTTGTGCTATTTTGAGTTGTAGTTGGTAAAGTTTCCACAAAAATTTTCCATTGCTGTGCAAATTCTCCCACCCCTACGCCACTACCCATTCAGAAAACTTTGAAGTTTCCCATAATCTATATATTTCTATAGGTTTTCCGTTACAATCTCATGATCTTCCTTCCCGTATCATGTGAATTCTATATAAATACTATAATGATCTATTATGATTGTTTGTAATATGACTTATTGCTGATGTACATAAGTCTCTAGTCATACCAGTTTTTTAAAAATGTTATCATTACAGTTTTTATGGAGTTTTGCGTTACTCTTGTGCAGTAATCAAATCAAGGAGATGAAATTATTCTCATTTATATATTGAGATAATTTATTGCATCAATCGACCTTTCTAATATGTCTATGTTAACATCCCCAATAAGAAATACTACATCAAATTTATCTCTTTGGTTGCAGCTATCCAGGAGCGTATCCAGTTAAGTCATCTAATTTTCAGGCGATAGTTACAAACATCTTCCATTTGACCGGAATTTATAATTTCCACGTCTTGTTGTATGCTTTCATTGATATAAACCATTACACTATCATTCTGATTTATTTTAATAGAGTTATAATAAGCTTTATATCCCTCTAAATGTAGCAAACTAATAACCTTATTCTCCCAAGTTTCTGAGAGAACTATAACATCAATACCAATTAATTAAGATTTGTTGAAGAAAAACCATATGCCTCAGGATTTCTTAAAAACACGTTGACTTACCTGATGTGATACTTAAGATGTAGGAATATAGCAACCTAGATGTTCTACAGGGTTCTGTACTAGGTCCACTTAAAATTATAATATTAATGATCTACCTGAACATATGAAAAGAAAATGTAAGGTTATATATGCGGACGATGTTACCTCTGGAACTTGTGGAAATTCTCCTGGCGAACTGGCAGATGACTTAACTTTACTATATAATAAGTTTACCGAATGGTGTCATCTTATTCTAAGTCAATCATCTTATTCTAAGTCATGCGAAAACGATTCTGATGAAATTCAATACAACTAATGATTCTAACACGTCTTTTGAAATACATACTAAAAATATTAATATGACGACTTTCGAGACGGAAAAGTTGACTTTCTTTTCAGGCATGTACTGATCATATATCTAAGAAGATACGTAGCAGCCTACCAGCTACTATGCAATCTTGCAACTAAAGGATATATTCTCCTAACAACAACTAATAAACATCTATTATTCGATGTCCCATCTGTGCTATAATGTTATAATACGGGGAAACTCTAGATTCTCAGCAAATTGTATGTTTTACAAAAAAAAATAGTACGTCTCATCTTTGGGATTAATAAGCGAACCTCCTGTAGAGGTCACTTTCAGAGAAACAAAACTGTAACTCTCCGCTGTATCTATATCTATAAAAATATTCTATTTGTTGAAAACAATCTGAGCGACTTCATTAAAAGTACTGACAATCATAACTTTGGGACAAGGCATGGCAATCTTCTTCGAAAACCGCCTCATCGTACTGCTTTTTTTGAAAAGAGTCCATCCTATACTGATATACAGTATTATAATAAACTACCAATCTCTATAAGAGAAGTCCAAAATTTCAATATATTTAAAACATCACTGAAAGATCTCCTGTGGCAATACTCATTCTATAATCTAATTGAATTTGTGGCTATGTGAACATAGTTTTTATAGTTTTAATGTGTTTAGTGATTTGTTATTTGATTTTAGCTTGTATTTTCGGAGCTTAATTTGAATGCTTGTATTTTACTATTTACTGTGACGTATGCGCATTGCTTCTGCGGTAATAATGTGAATAAAGAATTTGAATTTATTGTTGGATTTATTATAAAAATTCTCAAATGCGGAAATTTGGTTTTCTTATTAGAAGCTGTTGAAATCAATAGTATGAAACAATCCAATAATTTGTTAAATGGCCAATTAGATATGAATGATTCACCGTTGTTAAATCTTTTCTAAATGTTATATTGAATATTTGTACCTGTTGTGTTTTTCTCATGTCATTAACAGTTTGTTCTATCTACCTACTACGTTTAGGTTTTTTCCCCATTCTTATTGTATATTCCCTTCCTTCATCTTTCAATATTCTTGTTGTAAAAGTTAGTTTGTATTATATCTGAAGAAGGCACGGTGTATGGCGAAACAATTGTTATGTTTAACAAAATATAGTGAAATCGAAAACTGTAAAGTTTTATTTACAATATTATGAATATATATATATATATATATATATATATATATATATATATATATATATATATATATATGTATATATATATATATATATATATATATATATATATATATATATATATATATATATATAATATATATATATATATATATACATAACTTTTTGATAATTATAAGCAATAACAGGCTTGGCGCATCTCATAAAACTCAATTTTATTAAAATGTTGACGTTTCGCCACGACATTCGTGGCTTTTTCAATATTTCAAGAGTTTTGAGGAAGCCACGAATATCGTGGTGAAACGTCAACTTTTTAATAAAATCGAGTTTTTTGAGATTCGCCAAGCCTGTTATTGCTAATAATTATCAAAAAGTTAAAAATAGTTCACACGCAACAACAATTCAAATAAATATACCTATATACCAGGGGCGGCTAGTCAAAGGAGGCTAAGGAGGCTAAGCCTCCTCAATAATATTCCGTGTATCACTAATATATATATATATATATTATATTGAATAGTCTGCATTCAGCATATTCATATTAATCAAAATCATATTATTTTATGCACCTACCTTCCTTTCAACCTACATTATATAATATAATTTATTAATTAAGATAGAAGGTATTTACATTTACTGCATTTCATTCATTTCAAGATTTGTGGCAACGCTGCGGAAAGCTTAGAAAGGTATATTCTCAACGTTCATTATGCCTGCCACAGAAAAGCAAACTCACACCACTCAAAAACAAATACTCCGAATTAATACTTCATTGAAATAGAAAACCAAAACACATGTACATGGCAACACCGATAAAGTCCAGTCTTATAAAATGTCGACCAATCACAACTATAGAATCTCCCTGACAACGAGTAAAGTCGTTGATTGAATCGTAGTATGATCCTAATTCGTACTGTCTGAATAATAAACGCCGGAATCAGCTCGCGTTACGCGTATTGTTTTAAAATCAGTTTGATTACTGAAATTAATTTCAAAAATTTCAATGGTGACTTAGTGGAATATTTGTTATCCCATAACTTTAGTGCCCTAAGTTATGAGGATAAAGTTTTGATCAAAACAAAAAAAACCTACCCCTGAATTAAACAATTTGGTGCAGCGTAACAGAAAACAAAACCGCGGTTTCTAATACATTATCAGAGACATCCTTGCCTAAACGGATCACAGGTAAAAAAAAAATTATTTTGTTGGCAGTGTTTACTTTTTACTAGTGAAAATGTCTCTGTTTGGGGCCGCTTAGGATTTGAGGATTTAATTCTATACCTAGTTGAAAGTGAGGAATTTTTCACCGATAAAGTAACTTTAAATACAGCACGCGGATTAATATCTTACTTACAAGATAAGGAATTTATATATTTTTTAAAGATCTTTAAATTAATTTTTGAACAAACAGAAATAGTTTTTCAAATCTTACAGCACAAGTTTTCAGATGTAATTTACTCACGAAATCGGCTCAAGTTGCTTTTGGAAAAAATTTCAGAATTTCATGCAGAAGTTTATTTTAAAAAACTATTTTCTGTATTTCAAGCTACTGATGATACGACTCAATTTAGCCCAAAACGAAAGAAATTCAGTTACGCAGATATGGAGCTTCACTATAAGCAAATATTTTATGAAATTTTGGATACTATTAGGGGTCAAATAGAAATAAGGTTCTCTGATTTGAAAGAACTGCATTTCTTCGACTTACTCAATAAAAATTTGTTTACCGGAATTTCGGCTAATTTTCCAGATAACCTTTTGGAAAATTTATGACAAACATACACTTTTTTTGATAAGGTGGCCATAAAAAAGTGAACTGTGTGTTGTTTATAATGACAATGAAATTTTGGGGCAAAATGAAAATCATGTGAGGACTATTAAATATCTTTTTGATAATGATTTGAATCAAGAATTACCCCAAGTTTATAAACTCTTATGTCTAATTGTTTCTATCCCGGTGACATCAGCTTCCGTAGAGCACTCGTTTTCCACTCTTAAGAGAATTAAAACTTATTTACGAAATTCAATGAGCCAGGATCGTTTGAAAAATATTAGTTTGTTGTCTATTGAAAAGGAATTGGTAAAACTTTTGGCGAAAGACAAAAAATTTTATGAGGATATTATAGATCATTTTGCTAACGTTAAAGATCGCAGAATCCCGCTAATCTTCAAAAATATATAATAACTTTTTATTTGCTCTCACCAGCTGTTAAAAAATTCGTTAAGTAGGTAGGTAGGTACCTATTATGTGAAAGAAAAAATTTGATCAATAGATGAATTGATTAATTGGCTGAGAAGAATTTTTGAGAATATTGTAAATAGGAGTTGTAGGTCTCAAGGTAGACACTCGAAAGTGAAAACAAATTAATAGCTTAGGGTGCTTGTTTTACTTTGATTTTCTTTGAATTATATTGACCTTGAAATCCTAAAAATTTTCGCCTATGGTGTATTTTTAACACCTCTTGTAGCCTCCTCAAACCAAAACCTCACGAGCCGCCACTGCTATATACATATATATATATATATATATATATATATATATATATATATATATATATATATATATATATATATATATATATATATAATCTCTTGATAATTATTAGCAATAACACGCTTGTTGAATCTTAAAAAACTTGATTTTATTGAACTTTTCAATAAAATCAAGTTTTTTAAGATTCAACAAGCCTGTTATTGCTAATAATTATCAAGAGATTAGAAATAGTTCACAGGCAACAACAATTCGAATAAATAATTATATATATATATATATATATATATATATATATATATATATATATATATATATATATATATATATATATATATATATATATATATATATATATTATATATATTAATTATTTATTCGAATTGTTGTTGCCTGTGAACTATTTCTGATTAGAAATAGTTCACAGGCAACAACAATTCGAATAAATAATTATATATATATATATATATATATATATATATATATATATATATATATATATATATATATATTATATATATTAATTATTTATTCGAATTGTTGTTGCCTGTGAACTATTTCTGATCTCTTGAAAATTATTAGCAATAACAGGCTTGTTGAATCTTAAAAAACTCGATTTTA